>BOPP01000384.1:196024-209510 GCA_017312745.1 Gryllus bimaculatus | reverse complement strand
TGCATAATTAACACATTTACTGAATGTTTGTTAAGAAAACAGATTGTAAATAAACAGAATAATAAATTAAAAAAAAAACATTTTCATGGAGTTGAGGACTTTTTTTATGACAAAAATGTGGAGATTTCTTAAACTCTTCAAAGCACCAGAAAACTTGACGATTGTTGATATGTAATCTGCTTCCTTCCAATCATGTGTTTTCTGCTCATAATTTCCTTCGTTGTCAGTGTCATTTCTTGCTGGGTGTCACCATAAGTTCTGTAGCCAAGCATGCTGCTTGATAGGCGTTACATTATTATCACTGTTGATTTTCTGTGAAGCATCTACATCAAGTCCATGCGATTCACTGCATTGCTTCACTGCTCCCCACCGCCATTGAAATACTACTTTCGAATTATCCTGTGATACGAATTTGAACTGACCTCAAAATTTCAGGGAGCCATAATGACAGGAAACAGACGCGCAATAAGCCCAATAAAAGGTAGCGAGGTGAAACTATGAACACTAAAGTCAACGTTGTCAAAGCAAAGACTAGAATCAGCATAATTTTCCGTTTTGGGCAGTGAGCAGGGAATAATAGACAGTGAGAGATTTTTCGTTTCCGCATTGGACAGATTATGTTTTATTGAGATGATAAACATATCACCAGTACACTAGATTTTCTTTGTGACCAAAAACATTTTCGGTCATGAAGAGACTTCACTGTAATAATAATAATAATAATAATAATAATAATAATAATAATAATAATAATAAATAACACATAATTACCTTTAATACGTGTAGTACAACATGACGAAGGCTCGTCGGTATTCGTATCGTATTGCGTAGCGGTTGTGACCGAGTCATCCCAGAGTAAAGGACAAAGAAATAAAAAAAAAGAATAATTTAAACTTATTGAGGTATCCTAAGCACTAATAAATTTTCTTAGACTTTTCAGAAACAATTCACATTGAAAGATAACCCATTTACTATGTTTCTTGTCTGGAGAGTTATGTATATTACATTGCGCCGCATTTAGAGGTGTGCCACCACTATACGAGTAGCACAATCACATTAAACCATTTCCAGCATTCAGTACACATTTATTATTCTTGCTGTTTTTTAAATAAATACTGTTGTATTGGCTTGTCAGTGAAGCTAGCACAATCATAGTTTAAAAAAAATGGACACAAAAAATCAAACTAATTTCTGCTCATTTAATACTTATTTTATACTAATTTCAATCCCCGTTTATTAAGTAAATGCGGTTGCGTTGGTCAGTCAAGCTAACACAATCAAACTTACAAAATGGACACAACAAATCAAACTAATTTCTGCTCATTTCATATTTATGTATTATTAATTGAATTTGTAAATTTAGTACTAATTTATTACTAATTTATTACCCAAAATTAAAGTTATTACTGTTACGATCATTTATAATATATGCGGCTGTGCTTTTGTGACTGTAAATTTGGCACAACCAAATTTTTAAAAAGTGGGCACAATTAACTCAAACTAACATTAATATTTAATATTCAATTCTTACTAATTTATTACCCCAAAATAAATTTATTACTCCCATTGTATACTAAATAAATAATTTTAGCCAGCTTGAGGTTCATGTCACTATGCCAGACATAATGCTTAACAGATGTACATATTCTTCTTGGAACTTATGAATCACTGCTCTCACAGACCACTACCAAGTCGCAAAATAGGATACCATCATTTTTTCAACAGTGTTAAGGTTATTAATATATATATATATATATATATATATATATATATATATATATATATATATTATATACACACAAACCGGAGAATGAGGATTCAACAGAATATTCGGAATGTGAGAATCAGAGGATTCTGATTCTGAGCAATTTTGACAAACTAAATTACCAATTTAGACACTGTGAATTGTAAAATGTATTTTAAATAACGAATACTAATTTATTTTCCTTATTTGATAAACTATTTACTGATAATAATTTCTTTCTTTCAGAGAATGTATTTTCTTAATTTTTATGAAATAGTATTCATTAATAAAAACATAAACGGGTAAAAATGAAGTATATTTATTATGAATCCGTTTCCCAAACCCTGAACTGCATTCCTTCCTGCTAAACTATTTAGAACAAAAGATTTAAGGTTAGTTCCGTCTGGATTCGCCATTTAGCTCACTGTTGAACGGCGATGCTGTGCGACTGATGGCTCCGCCGCTGACATGAGAGCTGTTGGGGCATGACGAGCGCCTCCAACCAGCGACCGGTGAGCTCTCTCGGCCGGTGGCCGAACTACCCTCCGACTCAGCAGCCTTGTTGCGGCACCACTGCACCGTGAGTCTAATCGTAGTTTTAATGAGTCGTGTGCGGCCGTGGGAGTAATATAAAACTAGTGGTGCTCAGCAGAACATACTTTCTCGCATTCATTCTAAATTTGCAATTTTCGAAAATTCAGAGAGTTCAAAGCAAATGACACCCTGCGCCATTCTTCTATCTAAGCGTTCCTTCTTCTATCTGAAAAAAATTGTGGAGCTGATATTGAGAAAAAAATTGTTTAAAAAATGTAAAATTACCTATGTTTTGCACAATATTACACGAAAACGACTCATATTTTTGAATAATTAAACATGACCGTACTTTAAGTTTTTCTCTAAAGAACACATTTCCTTGAGGAAAAAATTGCCTCTTCAATATTGTGCATGCAACAAGATACCCCTCCCAAAATTGCAGTTAAGAAATTTTCAAAAATCAGGGATTTCAACGAACATTAGACCTGCACCTTTCTCTTAAGCGTTCTTTACGCTATCCGAGTACACAATTTAATAAAAAAAAATTGTAACTAATTTTGAGAAAATTTTGAAACTGTTTTCCGGCTTCATGTAAATTATCTTCAAAACTCAAAATATCCGTTTGAGATTCCCAAAGCCTCGAGTTCCTTCTGATCGGTCCGAGATTATCAATTTTGGAGAAAATCGGATTAATGGATTTAGGCGCTAGCGTTGACTACAGATGAACAGTCGGGCGGATGGACAGGCAAATAGACGTTTCTCCGTCAACGGATTTTTCGCTTTTTGAAAATTGCTTTTTTAGCCCAAAATGCCCTTAATTTATGTCACATTCAGTACGAAAAATTAGTAACACTTGTATTTAATAAATGTCAGCAATGTATATTCCTATAGAATAAAATGTAAATATCTCTTCAAAAATAATCTGCTCTGTTCGATTTATTTTAAAGTTCTCTCACTATTGCACTCAGTTGACACACTAGTAATGCTATTGTGAATCATCATGTGTGCGTGGGAACTCCTGATGATACTTCCAGAAATGAATTTCATGCGGCTTCCCGATCTGCCTGCACATAATGTCTCGTTTTCACTTTTCAAAATCTGAGTGACGCAAGTTGATAGTTCTGTTGTTTCGAAAAACAAATCAATAAAGAAAATAAAAACAATAACTGCCGGTCAGATGGCCGAGATCACTAAGGCAGTAGTGCCGTAGTGATTTCGGACCAGATGATGGGGGGTTCGAGTCCCGCTGCGGGCATGGGTGTATTTGTGTATGTATGAGTGTGTCGTCCTTCCACCCCTCATTATCATCGTTTCATCATCCATACCGTCAGGGCTAACAATCCCGGTGGAATAAAAATAGGACTCAGCTAAATGCTGGATCCCAATTAAAGTTACATGCACCTGCCACCGCGATAATGATACTGAGCCACGGTAAAAGTAGGATGCATGCATGCGTGGTCCTAGTCGGCCGATTCGCAAGAAAAAAGAACAGAAAAAAAACAATAACTACTCACAGAAAAAGAAACTCGAGCATGAGTTCTAGGCACGGAGACAAGATATAACAATTATCGTACGTCTTAATGTGTGTCAATCGTCTCTGGTTTTACGATCAAGTTTCCTCTAGTTGTTCAAAGACACTGGAAGATTCAAGTTTCATTTTTACAGTGACGGGACGAAGAAACATTATATTAGCGGTACAGAAGTAATTCTATTTGATGAGAAGTGGATATCGTCTACGGATAAAGAGAGAATCCATCCTGCGTCAATTTGATCCCTGTTCATGATCCCAAAACTCATTATTACAATCAAGCAGTGTTTAAGATAAACAACAAGGACATGATGAAACAATGAAATAACAGGTACACTAAATTCGAAATTGCAGATACTTCTAAAACGTAATTAGGCATATTCATAAGTGTTATCGAAATTAACTCCGAGAATATATCTCGTATAATTAATAGCCATGACACAAACTTGAAAACGGTTTCTGTTTGCAACGAAACATTTCTTATTCGCAATTCTTCTTTGTTTCATTTATATAATTGACGTGGAGGTAGTTGGTTTTGAGTTGTGACTGTAACTGCCCATGTCATAATTATTTTATATACGAACTCAAAAGAAAGTTTGCAAGGGTGGGAATATTAGAGTTTAATAATAACCTGAAATGTTACATAAGTATTGTGTTCCAATGTGAAGCAAATGTATTGACATCCGTGTTAGTAATTATGGTTCAGTATTTTTGAAGGCCTTACGCACTGAACAAAACCTTCGATTTAGGCAGCCTCTCATTATTAAACAAATCATCAGTTTCCACCTTACACAATGAGTCGATATTGGCAACGTATGGACCCTAAATGCAAATAATTCCTCACTCAATTGAGTGTATTACAAGTATTGATCAAAAAATTAATTTTCAACACTGACTAAAGTCAAAAAATATTACGAAAAAAGGTTCCATAATATCTTCAAGATTTCAGTGATTTTATCATCTCAAAATTTTTAATGAAGTTATGTGACAAAAAGATGCATTGATGATCTGGGTAGAGGGGATCAGGGTTGATGACTTTTAATTTAAAATAATTGTATTGCTGCTGCTAAACCGGCGATTCTTCGACAGAAAAACTCGTATTGTAGGACGCTGACACCAAAAAAGTGGAAAATTCTTGTTTTTATGTGTAGTACATTTCTTGCTGTACAACACGGTAGTCTGAATCAGGTTGAGAGTTCTTGTTACCGACCAATTGGTTACGACAAAACATCTGACCGACCATCTGAACGTCAGTCTGCCTGTCTGACTCTCCGAAGCCAAACTTTGGGCTCTTGGAACTCGAAATGATTATTTCGATTTTTGATGATACTATATATGAAACCTAATTTTCAAAAGTTTCTCAAAAATGGCGCGAAAAGTTTGGATTAAATGTTTTTCTGGGATAGAACAAACGAGTTTAAAGAAAGAATATGAGTGTTCATGTTTTGTCCTTTTTCAATGACGGCAAAACGTGTCTGTCCGTCCGTCTGTGAAAAACGATAGTGGCTAAACCGTTCAGCCGATTATCTTCAAAATTGGTATTCCCCAATCGATCTGGCTGATATCAGGGCTCCTTGAATTTGAAATAGATATTTTACTTTTGGAGGTCACTTTACCTGAAGCCCCTGGGACATTTCCAAATTTTTCAACAAAATGGCCCCATTGTTTTTGATTAATTTTTTTTGTTGGATTGTGTGAAAGACATTTAAGAGAATGGAGCAAGTGTCACGTTCCTCAAAATCTCTGAATTTTCTAAAATCGAAAAGTTCAATTTTTTTCGTAGTGTTCCTAGAACTAAAATATTAATTATACAAATTTTCCCTTAATAAAATCTGTTCCTTAAGGATAGATTTTGAAATAAGGTCATGTACAATTTTTCGAAAATTGGGGCATTTTTCGCGAAATTTTGCGTGAAAAAAGACGAGACGGTACGTGATGTTTTAGTACCACTAGTTAGCATAGAAACCTATTGAGGAGTAATCCAAATTTCCTATTAAGTTTCTCACAACGAAATGAAATGTTACCCAAGAAGTTTGAGAAAAATATGAACAGTGGCCACTACAAATTGTTGCTTAATGGGTGAATAAAAATAAATAAAAATCTAGTTTTATTTTTTGAAAATTGTTGACAGCCGGGTTGGGTCGGTTTACCTGAGCCAACCAACTAAAGCCAACTTCGAAAAGTTCCAAGCAGCCCGGAACAGAAGTTTTGACATAAGATGGCCGTAGAAATGACAAAGGAACTTAAAACCTAAAAAAAACTGAGTCGTGAAAGTTAAGAACTTTGTTGAAGGCTTTCACTGACAGAAGGAAGGAAACTCTTGCCTTGACACTATTAGAGAAGGAAATCAAAGAACAACGAAAATATTACTCTCCTAACCTAAAACACATTTGAGATCACAGTTTCTTAAGCATTGTATTCATAAAACTGAAACTCCTGTGGGCAATTCGTGACACAAAGCTAATGCTAACAGAAGCTATGTAGCAGACATAGGGACCGGAGTTCCAACCAGCAACCGGCTTAGATGGCTCAGGGTGCCAACTGATGTCACTACAGTGTCTCTGACTGAGATATCCTGAGATTCGAGTCCCGACGGTGGCTAGCTACATGGCTAGGTCGAATTCAGCCGATCTGGAAAATTGTAGCTGCCTGGCGATCTAATCGGTTGTTTTCCGTGGTTTCTCCGATCAACACCAGGGGAATTTCGGGGCAGTACCCTAAGAAATATGTCACATACCGCGCGCGAAAGTTCCTTCCTCTTCCTTGTTCTATCCTCACCTTTACTTACAAACTTGCAAACACTTTCTCTTACTTACAAACACTTACACTAATATGTACTTCACTACAAATCAGGATACCAGTCAGTAGTTTAAAGCTTGCCTCGACTGGGGCGGCGCCCCACTTGTGGGAGATACGTGGTTGGGGAAAATGCCGCAAGCCGACATGTAGACCAGCGAGGATCTCACCATCCAGTGGAGGAGTAACACCGATACCTACCGTGAGAAAATATGCAATACATTTACGGGACTAATTACCTTAGCAGTTGTCGTGTCCGTTAGCATAAAATAATCCAGCAAACCAACCAACACGTAGTGCCAAGCAGTACCGGTCTCTTCTGTTGTTGATTTGATGCTGATGAGTTGATTTGTGGCTTCAGTATTATAATGATTTATTTCTGAATCCAAGGTTGAACGATAAATTGGAAGCAAAAGTGTTCAAAACGTTCGACATTTTGTTGTTGTCCACTCTTCAGACTAGTAATAGTAGCTCAGCGGCGAAGTTGACGGCTCTTTTTATGAATTTTTCTCGCGGATTTTGACACTACCTTGAAATTTGGATAGCATTCAACCACTACTTACCAACCATTCACTACTATTTACAACTATTTACTACTGTCCGAAAGACAATTGTAGCAGCAGATTGTTATGATCGGTAATTTTCCGTCGTTTATCTGGTTTATACGAGGCAAATGCCGGAACAATGCACTATCAAAGAACAGCGGACCTCGCGTGATCTTTTCTTTTTTATCCTTGTTCCCTTTCCCCTTACACCCACAATTGCATGCACTGCATTACCACATATCTCAGGGCACCATCAGAATTTTAGAACTTGTGACTGGGGCGGTACTTCTCTACGGGAAATAACTGGAAGGAAAAATCCTGATATAAAAACCAACATATACTAAAATTCCTGGCCATATTAATGTGACCAATGTACATTTTCTACATTTCGCCATTCTGTAATTTCGGGGTAATGTTTTTTACTGATGTCTTAGAAACGAGTATTTTGAGAAACTTCTCGTTGTGAAAGGGGTTCAAATTCTATAAATGCCTTAATTTCTCTTTTTTTCTTTAGAGACAGTTAGCCTTGGCCTCCACATCACAAAACAAACCACAAATTTAGGTAAAGATGAAGTTACACAAATGTTATTAAGAAAACAAATTTATAAAACAAAAACGATAAAATTAAAGAAATCTAAGATAAAACAACACATTATGGAGATGCACTATCGAGGTGTGCGACGAGCGCTCTCTTCCTGACGTGCTGCAGAAGCTCGAACATACGTCCAGGGCTAACGGCTATTCCCGAACTGCGATCAAACGGGCGCTTGCCTGTGCTACGGGCCACTCCCAAGGCCTTTGGGGTTACGCGGCAACGCCACAGATCGTCAGATCGCCACAGATCGCCACAGACGGGGGCGGCAACGCCACAGATCGTCACAAGTTCCACAATGTGCTGGTATGCATTAAAGATGCGTTGCCACCTCTAGAGTCGGCAGGCTTATATGAAGTTTCCTGCAGCTATGGTAGGACGTACGTCGACGAGTCCGGACGCACGGTTCCAAAAGACACAGGGAACCTATCAGCCATTATAATAAGAATCACACCAACCGCTCGGTTATTGCGCACCACTCCAAGGTGACTGTACATGCCATCGAATTTGACAAGACTCGGCCCGGTAAACCACGCCTGGAAATACATACCATAAATGCCATCTATCTGCATCTGACCGGGGGCTGTTCAACGCCGTCCGACTACAATGACGGCTGGTGTGAGGCCCAGGTTGGCCAAGACCGCTAGACAATCAGAGGGACCTCTCCACCAATCATGGCGTACTTGCCCCACCCGAGTGCCCAGGCCGGACAGCACATAACACCGAAGGCGAAGCATCGCTGTGTCACTGCCCCGAGGAATCCTGCGAGATGACAGGCGAAACGTCGGCTTCTCAGCCAACGACGCGGCGTCACCCGGACATCCAAGAAATCAATACATTATATAGAAACGTACCGAAACAACTCGCACTTATTGCAATAAAAAATTATCACACAAGAAAATTATTCAGGCTGACACTCATAAAACCAATCTGGACTCCCACAGGACCAATGTTACCATAAAAAACAATTTGTTGCCACATATTCACGAAAGAGTTGCCACTACAGAAAAACATTAGTTGAGTTAATTAATTACGTCGACACAGCGACCCTCGAAATGTAGAAAAGGGAAAGTATTGGAATTTTGCAGGGTAGTGTGGCAATTTTCAAAAGAAAAACTTGTATTGAGAGTCTTTGATACGGAAAAAGTGGATAATTCTTACAGCATTGAGTAGTAATAAATTACTTCCTCTAAAATGGGTAGTCAGAACTCACATTGTGTGCATAATTGATAAACAAAAATTATTTTACGGCAAATCTATGGACAATACTAGTCCCTAAATTGTTTTAAGAATTTTCCCCATATTTGATATTCCTCGAACAACATGCTGAACTCAATACTCTGAGAATTTGAAATAGATTTTTTAATTTTTGGAGATATTTTACATGAAGTCTTAAGACATTTTCTAAATGTTCCCAAAATTGCTCCAAATTTTTTCTTTAGAACTTTTCTTTGACTTTTCGAAAATTGCCAAATAACATATAATGAGGGAAACTATGTGCTGTTTTAGCACCACTCGTTTCTCATTCAAATATTGTGAGCTATCATAATTAAGATTTCCACTGTTAAAATCTAGAACCTTTTGCGAAAAGTTGAATCGTTTCTTCGACACCCGAAGAGATGTGTTGTTTTAATTGTTACAATTTCCAAGAATGTTTTTTCTTCCCTGAATTCGCTCTTATTTCTGAGTGTAGCCCTATTGTCTTAATTCGGAGATATATATTACTCTTGATGATGAAGAATTTTTCTATTTTGTCTTCAAGTCTTTAGATAATCGTTAATCTTTTCACTTTCTCGCTACGGAGTAGAGAGAATGCTATGTAATGCTGCGCGGGAAAACAGCGACTTATCGACAGTAAAACTCTTATTACAGGGATCTGGTAACGAAAAAGTGGATAAATCAAGTTGCTGAATTTAGAAAAAATCCCGCGGTCCAGAATCCATGTTTTGTAGGACCTTGATACCCAAAAATCGAATGACGGCAAAATATGTCACTCTGTACGTCCGAGCGTCCGACCGCCCGACCGTCCATCGGTCCGTCCTTCCATCTGTGAACAACGCTTTTTTGTTTATTTATTTATTTATTTATTTATTTATTTATTTATTTATTTATTTATTTATTTATTTATTTCCACAGACCAGCATAACTGCTTTACAGGGATTTGTGAACAACGCTAGCGGCTAAACCGTTCTGCTGATTTTCTCCAAAACTGATATTTCCGCAATCGATCTGACTAATGTAGCGCCCCTTGAATTTGAAGCCGATATTTTAATTTTGGAGGGCATTTTACATAAAGCCCCTCGGATGTTTCCAAGATTTTCAAAAAAGTGGCTGCTTCGTTTTTGATTAAATTTTGTCATTGGATAGTGTGAAAGATGTTTAAGAGAATCGTGCAGATCTCATGTTCGTTGAAAACTCTAATGTTTCGACGATTTCAAAAATTTTTTTCGGCGTCTTCATACTACTACAATTACGAAGATTTTCCCCTTAATGAAATCTGTTCGTCAAACACAGAAACACAGTTTTGAAATAAGGTCATTTCCATTTTTTTTGAAAATTTGAGTACTTTTCGCATACGTTTGCATGAAAGTATGGGCGAGAAAGTACGTGCAGTTTTAGCGTCTCTACTTTATTTAATATGATATATTATCCTTTTAGTACTCGCACCGGTGTGTTACGTTAACCACTGTTACAAGATATTCGATATTTCCTGTTAAATCATTCGCATTGTTTTATTGTTTTAGGTATCGTATCGACAGAATTTCCGGGGCAGGTAAGACTTTCACGTATGATTAAGCAATTTTCTGGATACCTCACATGTGAATAATTGTGTGATATAATAATTATATCACACAATTAGTCACAAGCCACACTTAGTCACCACAATTAGCATTGTGAATATTATGAATGAAATATTAATAGGAAACTACCATGGGATTTTCAAGCGAAATAGCAAGGAGAGATTTAATTACCATTATTTTTTAAAAAATGTGTTCTAAAAAGAGGAAATATACTATTCGTCCTACAATTCAATCTACTTATTTAGTTGAAACTGGGAAAAAAATCAATAATATTCAGTTCAAAAATCCAAGGAAAGAAGGTGTCGGCACATAAGAAGAGATTCATTTATTAATTTATAAAGCATGGAAGTTGAAATATGTGATGTCATTGTTGTTTTTTACCAACACATCGTTTAAAAGTTAGTTCGTAAATAAATATATAGGGCATGATCACCCGCACGGAACCCAACTGATTAAGAATACCCAATTTTTTTTATTTCTCATAAAATATGGGAGAAGCAATCAATTTTTCTTTAACATTCGTCCTTAAAATATGGTTCGTATATTTCCCTGCAAAACCTTCAACAAAATCATGGGATTATAATATTCTTAACACAACATAAAACCGTAAACGATACCAGCATGTGCCGACACTAAGATCATATACGGGTATTCTTCGTAGGCTTTTACGAGATATCTCTTCGGTGGTTTGATTTGATTTGGTTATAAAAAGACTAATTTCAAAGTCTTAGTGGTCTTGAGATAATAGACTGCTGTGCATTTAGCATGACAGTAATTTCGGCACTCGATGTGTATTCTATTCCCCTTTCTCTGTCGAGTGCCATTCTATGCGTTCAAATCACTGCCCATAGAGCACCGCGAGTCTTGGCACGTATGCGTCGTGGGCGGCGGCTGGTCAACTGCGGCCGCGGCTGCGGAGGAGGGGTCGCGGTAGGTGGGGAGAGCGGTTACGGCGAGGAGGCACCTTAGACAAGGGGGCCTTGGAAAGAATGGGGAGGGAGGGGCGTTGGTGAGCAGATGCGGGCGAAGATGTAGCGGGGGAAATGGCAACGACGTGGCCCCTTCAGGCGGTCGCCTGCCTCCGTCTCCGCCGCCGCCGCTACCACCGCGTGGGCCGCCACTGCCGCACTGCCACCGTCGCCACGATCTTCGACGACGATTGTCCAGTCGACAGTCGCACTGAATTGTGGAAAGTGCGGGTGAGATAGTGCGGATGCGACAGTGCGCTGGGACGGTATCAACGTCGGTCATATCAACGTCAGCGAACCTGACTTCGACTTCCCCGGTACGTACGCGCCTTATGCAGAATAACCTGTGATTATACGACCTGTTAATTAGGAATGCGGTCCAGTTTTGTTCTTAATGCCTCAGTAAGAAGTTCTAAAAATCACAGCAAATTCAAGAGCTGTCAGTGGCATAATAATGAAATATTTAGAACGCTTTTTATAGTTTTTTTATGCCATTTTATTAAAAAAACATTTATCCAGAAATATAGTCACACTAACATATCTTAAGTGCTTTGCTTTTATTCTAGATTTTGTGGTAAATGAACATGCATAAGAAGTCTATTTTGTTCAGGCTTCTGTGTGTGCTATTGATTTCATGTGCATTAAATTCAATAGATATGAACTACTCGTATCGTCCTGCAATATGGATGTTTGCAATATGGGACTAGTTTCCTTGATGTTTGCAATATGGAACGCAATCTTTTTCTTTTGAATTTGCTTTATTACATGGCAAATGATTTTTCTCCGAACAAAGAAACACTTTTTTTCCTTCATTGCTACATGATATTCTTGGATATTTTATGAATCCTTCTCACCGTAGCTACCGAGAAAATTAATTATAACAGTTCATTATAAAGTTGCAAACGTATATAACGTATTTTAACTTAAAAGACATTTTTCATGAGTTTTATTAATGCCTTAAGAATAAAGCAAATATGAACAAAAACGAACACATACCTTAAAAAATATTAGAAAAGTATGTTTTTATAACCGGCAATTTCTTATTTCCTATAGAAATTTGACGTACGCTCTATTACTTTCAGCCCCTTCTGAAAAAGGGTAATCCTTCTAACTCTTGAGAGGATCTTCAGAAAAAAGGATATAAATGGCATTGAACTTTCCTCCAGAAATGAAACGAAGAATATGAAATAAATTCATTCAGGAATTTTTATCTTCTCTGGAGTTATTATCATTGTTTTTTTACTTACTATTTTTACTATGTTATAATATCAGGGAGATAGCTGCATGCAATTACGGTTGTGAAAAGAAGGTTCTACCTGAAGATTTGAACTAATCATGTGATAAAGAAGTCGAAGGTCCTAAAAGCATTTATCAGATGACCCTTCTGACGGATCATTTCTTTAATGGCAGAGTTTTATGAGTGGAACGCTGCTCAGAAATGAGATAATTTCAAGACGTAAATGGAAACTGAACCCTTTATCCAAAAGAGTTCTGCAACATTTGAAAATGAACATTATTTTGACATTAATTCAACTTAATTAGATTTTAAAGAAAACTAAATGTGTTCATTATTTTTATGTGAAATTAAAGCAAATCAAAACACCAGGTTCTTTCTCTCTTTATATTTTGAATGTTTGTAAACAGGTTTGGACAGTATTTAACTTTTTGTATTTAAGATACGTTTTGTACATAAAAAACTGTATCTCTTAGCTTTTTGGACATGTATTTTGGAGATATATTTAAATATATAAGAGAGGTGTTTTTTAAAAAAAATACTTAAAATACTTAAAATGCAGATTAATTTTAAGAGGGTAGTTTCTTTTTGTTTCATTCCGCTAGTGAATGCTAGTTAAATTTGAAGCAAAAATAAAAACAAAGCTTCTTTCTGCAGATGAATTTGAATTCTATTCATTTTGATAAAATGAACAGAATTTTTTAAAATTATAACTACATGTATATGTATATGTATATATATATA
>BOPP01000384.1:141321-195930 GCA_017312745.1 Gryllus bimaculatus | reverse complement strand
GTTAGACATATTTTTTTATAACTTTGTATTTGAAAGTGAGTATACATATATGTATCTTACAGTTAGTTATTGTTCAGAAATGTATATGACTGACAATTACTAATTTATTGTAATTAACAATTACAATATATAGTTAGAATAAAAATATATAATATGAAATTATTATATTTACTGAATTTGGAGTATTTGAAATATTTTAAATACGTGTGTATTAGCACATCCAAATCTAATGTATTTTGAATATGTCTTTAAATACTTATATACAAAGTATTTTGACGAAGTATTTAAAAACTAAATTTAAAGTATTTTAGCACCCTCTTTGTGCAACAGTATGATTATTTCTTTTCACGAGTTTTTAAGCCGCAAGTCACTTTGCAGAATCGTTAAACTCTTGAAATTGCTTTGAAGGAATACAGATGTAAATGGTGCGTGATACACCTGACGATGACAAATCAATTTCCATACTAGATGATAGGAATGTAGTCAGTCTTTCTTTTTGCCTATTGCTAGCTTAACCTCTACACGAGATTTTTCGTTAGGTCATATTTTCAATGAATGCACCATATTTTCTAACCATCTTTCATTTCCAAAGCTAATCTCAACGTGGAAAGACACTTTTCAAATAAGACATTTATCATCTTTAAATCTTCGTTAAATGGGATAAGCGGTGAAATATACTAGAATTTTTGTTTTCCTCGGTTTCATAATTGATTATGAAAAACACAAATCACTGTGGCATTTGTACAACAAACCATCACAAGCCAAACGAAATCTCACTGACCAAAACAAACGATTTTGTTTTTTCCGGAACAATTCAAATAAGATGCAAGGTCGTGGTAAACAATAAAAAGTGTAGCAGATAAATATATTCTCCGTTTTTGCCTACAATTATAAAAAGGAAAATTACATGTCCAAGGCAAACTTGCAGAATTTTATTCTATGTGCGGAGAAAACCGAAGAGCAATAAACTAGTGGTACTAAAGAGCACCACTTTGCTGCCCGTATTATCACACAAAATTACGGGAAAATTCTCAAATTTTCGAAAAATTGTACATGACTTTGTTTCAAAATCTATAATAAAGGAAGAGATTATTTAAGAGAAAAGTCTCTATCTTCATAATTGTACTTGTAGAAAGACGCCAGAAAGTTTTGCAGTTTTTGAAAAATCAGTGTTTTTAACGAAAATCAGACCAACATTATTATCTTAAACGTCCTCCACACTATCCAAGAGGAAAATTTAATCATAAACGATGGAGATTTAAAAAACAGGAAAATAGGTGCAGCGACATCAATCAGAGTGATTGGGGAATATCAATTTTAAAATAGATATAGAAAATAAGCCAAGTGGTTTAGCCGCTAACGTTGTTTACAGACTGAATCACGGACAGACGTTTTCCCGTCATTCGGTTTTTGAGTATAAAGTACCCATAAAACATACACTCTGACTACACCACGTGTTAGATAATTTTTTCTCTAAATTAAGAAACTGGATTTATCCACTTTTTCGTTACCAGGGCCCTGTAATAAGAGTTTTTCTGTCGATAATTCGCTGTTATTTCGCGCAGCATTACATATCTTTCTCTCTATTGCGTAAGCAGCAGCGAGAAAGTAAAAATTAACCTAAAGAGATTATAGTGCATTTATGTATTTGGCATTTAGGATAATATTCATTCGACTTGTGTCAGCTAGCAGTGTTCCCAGGCCTGGGCCTGTTTTATTTATTATCCACGCCTCGGGGAAAGGAAGACATGTGCATAATATGACGTATTCCCATCACCGTACCCAACTTATTTGCCCTGCCTGAGCTTTCTTTCGTCACACAGCTATTGATACTGAGACAATTTATTAGAAAGGCTGAGCTTTATTTTAGTCAATACCGGGAATCGAACACTGGACCGCTTCACAGCAGTTCTGTCCACGAGCCACCCGAGAGGCGTATAGTGAAAAAAAATACTGACTATTCAAACATTAATTGCAATTCGCAGAAATGAACTTTCTCATAGGAGTAGGGATAAAAAAAGAAGACAGCAGCAAGCAAAATGATGAAATTTGGAAGTTGCTAAGAAACTAAAATGTAAATTGAAATATATGTGAGTAAAAAATAAAAGTATTGAATAATAATAATAATAATAATAATAATAATAATAATAATAATAATAATAATAATAATAATAATGGTTTTCAGTCACCTTGGAGAGATCCAGAAGTTCAATAAGGGAAAGGAATTTTGTTTGAAAGTTTCCAGGCTCATGTCAACATGGTCTAACGGCTTGTATCACCTGAAACTCAATATCAAATTATACTATAAAGATTAGGAAAATATAATTTATAACGAGGATGCACCGTGTCACGTTTTGCGACTATGTGAAAATACTAATTCCCAGAAAATAAATTTTTAGTTAATTTTGTTTCGAAAATCAACAACCTTACGGGAAAATGCTCTGAAGAATGACGTGGGAGAAGTCTCCGAGTAATTGCGTCAAGAGAGGTTTGGGGTGCATGAAGTTAAACATTTTTTGAAAAAAGAAGAAAAATAACAGGCACTATGTTTCCTGAAGGAAGGAAAACAGATTTCTAAGCAAAAGTGAGAAAGCACTAAAAATCCAGAAAGCTTGTCAAGCATGGTGGTATTAACCAGCCACAAACTAAAGAAGTTGCTTAAGGATCCACAAGGATGGGGTCCCGCGCCTTGGGGAAAAAATATATATTCACGCATCGTGAGCAAGTTTTGTCTTGGAAATAAACTACTTTACGGAAAAATGCTATGATTTACGAGAGTTTATGGCTTCATGAACTATATCATCTTCTAGATAAGGGAAGCAAAATAGCAAGTGCTAAATTTTCCCATGGAAGGGAAACCGCTTTCTAAGCAAAACTAAAGTTTTGAAGACATGAAGGCTTAATGTCAAGTATCCTGGAAATGAAAATATCCGTTTCAAATTCGCAGAATCTGGAGTCTCGGCTAGCTATTCGTACATCGCAGGCCAAAGTACTCTCGCTACGGAGTAGATAGAAAATGATGTAATGCTGCTCGAAAAAACGAGGAATTTTCGACAGAAAGTCTCTTATTACAGGGACCTATTAACGGAAAAGTATAAAAATCCAGTTGCTAAATTTTACAACGAACTGAAACCCAAAAACCGAAGACTCCGTCCGTCTGTCCATCCGTTTGTGAACAACGCTAGTGGCTACTGTTCCTCAAAATGGATATTCCGCGATCGTTCTGGCTGTCGCGGGCACTTGAATTTAAAACTGATATTTTAATTTTTAAACTGTCTTTAAATGAAGTTACAGGGACATTTTTGAAATTGTTAACAAAAAAGGCTCCATCTTTTTTAATTACATTTTTTAGTTGGATAGTGAGAAGGACGTTTTAAACACTGGTGCAACAAACGACACATGTTCGTTGAAAACCCCGATTTTTCGAAAATTGTCAAAATTCAAAAATATTTCAGCGTCTTCCTAGTACTAAAATATTCAAGATCGAGCTTTTTTTCACTAAATGAAATCTGTTCCTTAAAAATAGATGTTAAAATAAGATATTGTCCAATATTTCGAAAATTTGAATACTTTTCGCGTAATTTTGTGTGAAAATACGGACGAGAAATGCAGGCTGTTAAAGCACCACCGGTGTTTGATATTGTGTGGATTCTAAAATTGTTTTAAAATTAACTCCATCCAAACACACCAGTCTGAAATATTGAAATAGTGGACATTATTTTTTAAATGAATAACGCTATGTGGAATATTACAATTGAATACCTCCTCTTACAAAGGGGCTAAGAGCGATATTTAAAAGATTGAAATATTGCCTAAGTACGTTGTTTCACTATAGCTGTCATATCCCTGCAAAAGCGCCGAGTGATATTCCGAATGTTCTGGTTGCTTAGTCAGCTGAGAGAGAGCACCATTGTTAAGCAAGGAAGCTCAAGATTATTATACATACATGTATAATGACCTTGAGGAAGCTGTTTCTTTAAAAAGTAACCCTAAAAATCAAAATATCCGTTTGAAACTCCCAAGACCTCGAGTTCGTTCAGAGCGATCAGGCAATATCAATTTCGGAGAAAATCGTCTGAGCGGTTTAGGTTGCTAAAGTTGACACAAAACGGACGGACCGACGGACCGACGGACGGACAGAGACGTTTTGTCGTCGATCAATTATTCGGTATCAATGCCCCCAAAACAATTATTGTGCCTGTACAAAGAGTTAGAGGAAGAAATTTACTTTATAGCTTATTCTATAGTTTTCCTCTATCTCGTTGCACATACAATCCATGTTTCTGGGGCATTGATACCAAAAAATCGATGGAAAAATCTATTTATTCCTTTTTTCGTGATCAGGGCCCAGTAATAAGAATTTTTCTGTCGAAAATTCGCCGTTTTTTGGCGCACAAATACAATACTTTATCTTCTTAAGAAGCAAGTGCAAGAAAATAAAAAAAATGGTTTTAAAAGCTGTTTGATCAATTCATTTGCTACAAAACAATAACTGTGTGGTAAATAGATGTTGCAATTACATACAAAAATCGACACTTGAATTGGCTTACCGTACTTCCATTATCCGGAAAAAGAAGACACTTCTTATAAAAAAACATCTTTTAAATTTTTTAATATAATTATTTATTTTCCTTGACAAAATACTACTGATAAAGTATATAATTCAAGCATTGTCATCATTTTCACAATCATAAAATAGGTCTACTTCATTAACATGAGACTTTTCCACTTTTATAGCATATGTATTAGGTAGATGATGAAATCTCCCTCAACAATTAATACCTCGCGTTGCTTTAAATCATGCAACAAACTATTTGAACGTATAAGTATATCATTAAACAAGACTTTTCTTTTCGGTATTTTGCTTGAAATGTAAACAACACAGACCAGTGTTAACTCTACACGCCAGCACAATAGTATTAATACCACAGAGCACAGAATCTATAATAAGCACCAGCTTATGGTAGCAGTGTCGCATTTCATGGAGAAAAGGACGTAAATGTAGATATAGTTGATCTATGGATTTTGACGGTTGTGGGGCGAGATCATCTTTTTATAAAAGAAAGAAATGTTATGATGTCGCAGACTCGAAAAAGTTGAACAAAGTGCAGTATCCTTCATTCATCATACGTTTAGATTACATTTAAAAGTAGTACCCCCTTGCAAATAAGAGGATATATAATAATTTCTTGTAAAATCCACCCGGACAGCTCCTTAGTTAAAAAAGAGGACATGTCCGGGGAAAAGAGGGCGTACCTTACACATGGATAATACGAATAATGGCCCCAGATTCGTTATTAGATAGAATGTCAATTCCTTTCGTCGTGTCTTCGGCAATATTGTTTCACAACTGTAATCTATTATTCAAGAATTCCGATTTTTGTTAAAATATTTGAATTATAAGTTTGGCATTTTTATTTTGTTTAAAGTTGGTGTTGGTTTGTTCTAAACCAGGTTCTGCCGGTTCCTGATGTGGATGTTATGGGCGTTTAGTAATCTTTCAAATTACTAATCTCGGCTTTTGATAGAGATAGTAAAGAACAGCTACATAACTTTTTAGAGAATTTAGATATTACATTTTAGATCTTCCCACTTTCTCCCTCTAATTAGTATTTACTAAAGAAAGAAAAGGACCGATCAAATTTCTGTACATGTCATAAGTAGACTGCGGAACTCAAGGCAATTGCATAATTTTAGAGATTGCGCATATCGAAAGGAAATGTATATAACTTTATCTATCTCCAAAAATAAAACAAAGGTAGCCATTTTTTATTTCGCATAATTGCATAATTCTGAGATTTTTTCTTTAACTGCATATTTTTATTTATACAGCATCTATTTATACTTAAGTGCATATATCATAGGTTTTTGTGTAGAAGTGGGTGGAAGTCAGATATTTTCGTGTATTTCACTTTCAAAAGGAAAGAAATTAAACAATGCCAATGCTAGAATACCAACATAATATTTCTGACAGTTTTCTTATAAAATTGGTTTCTCAAGAAACGATTTACTTCTTGAAACTTTATTCGTGCATTTGAACTCAGTAAAGTGGGTTGAATAATACGGCATCTTGCAACATTACTATTGGTTCTCTCGCCTAATATGATTTTGTTTATCATATTTGAAAATATATTTTATTATAGGCATTTTGTACTTTAGTGAAAAATAAGATAATACACTGTAATCTGTTGCTAACATTTTTGTTTAACGCATTTTCTTAGTTTTAAGCGCATATATTAGCTATTTTTAGCGCATATATAGTCAATTTTAAGTGCATGGTTACATACATATTTTAAACTTTTTAGTGCGTGAAATTCCGAGGTGCATGGAGTGGGCAACTAAGCAAGATGCCTTTCAGACCTAAAATATGAACATACATCACAAATGATATGGATGCCTGACGATGGTTTGAAAACTTCACCTGAAACATTGTGTTATATAAGGAATGTTATATTTAGTTTAATAATAAAAAAATTAATGCAGTGTTGTGATATTTTATTGAATGTGAATGACTGTTTAAAATTTAAAAAATAAGACAGACGTTATGATGTACATAACTCTTCTGTTTGTATTTTGTATTATCAAAAGTATTTTAAAATACTATTTTGTATTTTGTATCTAAAATACTTTTATGGAATTATTTTATATCTAAAATACTTTTGGCAGAGTATTTTGTATTTGTATTTTAAATAAATTTTTCAAGAATAAGGTCATATATGGTCATATAAAGTTTTTTGAAAACTCAACAGTTTTCTGTGAAAACGAGTTAGAAATTCCACATTTTCAGAAACTCTCCAACGCTCCAAATTTTCTCTTCAAACTTTTCCAACGGGTACTGTTAATTGCACTGTTAAAAATGACAAAGTTTGTTCTGGTGTATTCTTTTGTTGTTGTTTGTCAAAACTTTTACAATCGTATTTTTCTGAACGTTTAGATTTAGATTTAATCAGACAAAAAAAGTAAAAACTGAGTGTGACGTATGGGGGAGAAGATTATCTGCTCACTTTTTTTGAGTTCGAGTTTCTTTCTCGCGCTCTTAGTATGCACATTTCCGGCAATTTGTAACACTATTGCATTTGCGAGTTAAAGTACCTCAAATGACTTTGAATTAAGTTTTTCAAAAACTCAAATATTTTCTGAGAAAAAGGGCTTTAAATTTCACGTTTACAGTAACGCTTATACGTTATTTTCTTGAAAAAGGCTTCAAATTTTTCAATGAAAACTGCAATTTATGACGAAGTTATAGTTTTTAATATTCTTGAAGTAATATTTCGGTTTTACTATTTCGAAAACAAAAAAAAATGTGAAAAAATGGGGAGGCGCTAAAAAGCAGCTGGCAAGAGGATGCGGTAAGACAGTAAAGACAGTTCACACTAACGAAATTACAAAACATTACTACGAGAAAGTCTGTGCCATTCTGTTGCACCACTAGTTTGATCATTACGCAAACACACTAGACACAAAAGAGAGTGAATAACTGTGAGGTGAGTGGTTGCGAAAATCGTATCGAAATACAATGCGATTATTCGCGCGTGAGATAATATCTAACATTAACGCGTCGCAATAATCAGCGCCTCAGATTGTTTCCATTTCCAGAACTGATAAGAACAATGAGCAGAGTTGAATCGTGCGATTCTTAATAATTCTACCGAAGTTAGTTGTAAGGATATCGTAAACCAATTCTATTTTTAAGAAAAATGAAAAATAAACTTACGTTCTCTGCACTTGATGACATTGTTATACCATACATTTTGATACTTTTTTATTAGAACCCGTTATTGTGAAGATATTGTGTCTAAGCCAAAGTGAAATGTATTTAATTATTTGTCCCATATCGAGAAAACATTTTCAGGAACTCGCTTGACAATAATTGCATTTGGATTATTCATACATGTATGCGACCTTCTCGTCTTTCGGAATCTGCCATGTGCACCCGTTTTCATGCATGCATGCCTGCATGCCCTCCGATGCAACTTACTGAGACCCTTACGACAAATAGCGGCGATTTCCGCTCTTCGAGAGGTAGCAGGCCTCGAAGAGTTTGAGTACTAATTG
This sequence comes from Gryllus bimaculatus, assembly GCA_017312745.1. Classification (NCBI taxonomy): domain Eukaryota; kingdom Metazoa; phylum Arthropoda; class Insecta; order Orthoptera; family Gryllidae; genus Gryllus; species Gryllus bimaculatus. The sequence continues at coordinate 187,875 of BOPP01000384.1, read as the reverse complement.
TCGCAAAACCACTACTTGCAATTCTCCTTGGCACATACAAATAAATGTTTATGGGTTTTGAAAAGTCGATTTTGAAATTTCATATTAATCCGAGTATTCAGAATGGCGACTGTTGCGTTTAAGCGCGACTGAGAAGTGGCTACACTGTTCTCCATAAGCGCTGTTCTGCAATCAAATGCCTGGACGCGCTATGGTGGTACTAAAGAATGGCACAGACTTCCTCGAACTAGTTGGTTTTCTAATTTCTTTGGTTTGGGCAAGCTTTTCGGCCTTTCCACATACTCTTACCAGCTGCCATCCATCGCCACCGGAAGTGCATTTTAAAAATGTCTTATTTTTTAGGTTTTTTAATCATAGAACCGAAATATTTAATAACATTGAAGAAGAATAAAACCGCGTCTTATAGGGAAAATTTCATTGAAAACGTTGGAGCAGTTTCTAAGAAAATGGCGTTTGTGCGTTACTGTAAATGCGAAATTTGAAGCTCTTGTTACACAAAAACTTTTATTTGAAGTCATTTGAAGCACTTCCACTCACAAACGCAGTCGTGTATACAAATGTCTGGAGATAGGCACATTAAAGGCGTGAGAGGTATTTAAAAAAAGTGTAATATAAAAACAAAAGGATACAGCAAAATCTACTTAATGTCATCACAAACATTGTAATTATCACTAGCCATTCAAAAATTTTGAAGAAAAAATTTGGAGCCGTTTTTGAGAAAATGGCGTTTACACATTTCTGCAAACGCGGAATGTTGAGCTCACTTTAACAGAAAAAATTTAGGGTTTTCGAGAAATTTTATAAGACAACAATTGGAAGCACATGTAATCATAAATACAAAAATGTGCGCAAATTGCCACTAATGTAAATATTTACGAGGTGAGAGTCAAGTCAAAAAATTACATCATTGTATTTTTTGAAAAAACAAAAGAATGGACCAATATGACCTTAATGCCATCTCATAGGGTACGTTTTCCACTATCCCTACCAAAATGTCAAAGAAAAATTGGGAGCCGTTTCGAGAAAATATTGTTTTTACTTTCTCGTATATGTACGTAATATACGTGGTAATGAGAAAGTTATGAAATACTGCGAAAAATCGATTTCAAAATTTCAACGGAACTACACTTTTTGGGTCCCGTGATACCAAAACGCATATTTTCTTTCAAATCTCGACATCGATTTTCCACCATTACATAACATTCTCTCTATACGTATGTGACTCATATACGTACCCATACGAGAAAGTAAAAATCATGTGAGATAAATGAGTTTGAAATTTTCACCTTGTTGGTGCAATACTGTACAGCTGAAATACTTTATTCTGCTGTTGCTGCCGGAAGGCAGACAAATATGCAATTCTGGAGAGTGCCCTAAATCTAAATTCGAAGTTTTTAGAGATGTGCCATTATTCCAGCCAACGTTCGATCTTTTTTATCAAACTTGCATAGAACAATAAACAATCTTTAATATGAAAATAGCATCTGCAGGCGCCAAGTCACTACCAAAGTATAATTTTAGGTTTGTTCTTTTCCCTGTGGGACATCGCTGATGGGAAAAAGTGCCGTCTATAGAAGAAACTTAGAATCGTCTGAACTAATATGGATTTTCGTCACCTAATAGGTAATGTGTCTTTAGACCAATAATTTATGATTTCTCCCCTTTGAAAAACTTTGCAAACACTAATAAGCTCCATTTACTATCAGTCTGATACCGGATTGATAGAGTCAAATTATGACAGTTATCTCATTTTTTACTTTGCGTTACACTGCAGTTGTCTAAGAATAAAAAGTAACTTTTCAAAAAGCATTTCGTTCACAAGAGTTTTTTGTTCCAATTTTTCTAATGTATTTTTGGCAGTCCAATAATTTAGCAACAAGCCCTTAGAAAACCCATGCTGTGCTTGTAGGATGCATGTGAAATAAGCAGATTTTCTGGTAAGACCCAGAAAGTTTTATACGGAATGTGGTCTGATTTGCTGATTATTGTCTCTTTTGAAAAAGCCTTTATTATCTCCATTGGTTGGTAGAACAAGGATGTGGATATGAATGGTATTCAAATCAATAGTACATTACTTCCTCTAATTTGTGGTGCAATCAGAATTCATGTGTTTGGGGTGCTTGATACCGAAAAATCGATTGATGGCAAAACGACTGCGAGCATATCTGTCTATCCATCTGTTGTCAACGTTAGCACCCAAATCATTCAGCCGATTTTCTATAAAACTGATATTCCTCGATGCATCACTGATGCTTAGAGGCTTTGCGAGTTTGCGATCTTGGGACTTTGCGAGTTTGAAACGGGTATTCGTATTTGTTGAGGGTACTTTACATCAAGCCTTCAAAATTTCTCAAAAAATGGCACCGAATGTTTTTATTACATTTTGTCTTTGGTTAGCATAAATAACGATTTAGAAAATAATGCAGGTCTCGATTTTGTTGACATCACTTGTTTTTAAAAATTGCAGTTCAGTTATTTTCGACGTCATCCTTCAACTATAATACTGAAGATATTATTACTCAATGCGATCTGTTCATCAGGGACAGATCGTGAAATTGGGTCACGTACAATTTTTCAAAAATATGAGTAGTTTTCACGAACTTTTGTGTGAAATATTGGCAATTTTTTATTTTTTACCAATTCTATTCTCGAAAACGGCTCTAAATTATTTTTAAAAGTTTTCTTCTCGTATGCTTTTCCGATAAAAAAAAATGTTTCGAGACTCATTTCCGATAAATTCTGTATTTTCGAAAATTGTAAAAATTTGACATTTCAATACTACAAAATTGAAGAAAGAGACTTTTGACTTAGACAAAATATGTTCTAAAAATCAGCTCTTTAAATAAGCCATATACAATTAAAAACAAGCAGTTTTCACTTAATTACTGTTTGAAATTAATGCGAACTTAAAAAAGCACATTTTCTAAAAAGCTGGTCCAATTTTTTCTTTACATGTATCTAGGAATAAAACAAAAGACTCTTGAAAAAATGGTGTAGGACACACTTTCTTTGATCTATCCGAATTTCCGAAATTGCGCATTGAAAATATTGAGTTAAGACCATTACATTTTTCAGGTCCGTGTTGGAACACCAGACCTTGAGTTGGAGCGTCGGTGCGGAAAAAAATGATTGTTGAAAACACTTTTGCTGGTACATGTAGTAGACATACAGAAAGATGTATAGAAACATGATGATATTACAGTATCAGCAGTGGAGCAGTGAGAAATATTGTGAGAGAGTATGTGCTGTTAGCACTACTTGTTTTGTAAAATATGTGTATTTTGTTTCCATGAGCTCCGACGTTACTCTTAAGTTCTTCATGTTTTCTGCACTGAGTGAGTGCCCTGGAATCATAAGGTACGTCTCTTTCAGTAACTGTGTTTGGTAGAAAACAGATTTTTTAGAACTTATTTCCAGTCTGTTGGGTTGTTGCCAACAACGTATTAAATTTGAATTTTTACATCGCAACGACGAGATTGTGCTAATTTGCCAACTTGCCATCTCTTTAATTGATTTTCTACAGCACCAAAGTCAAAGAAGTTTCTTTCTCTTATATTGATTGTGAGAAAGTTTTTTAATCGAAAACTTCTTACTACTTCTTGATTCTTTCGGGGTACAATGGCAAGATCTTTTCCGTTTCTCAATTTTGTCAATGCTACAATATCTGTCACAAGGTAAACATATTGCCCTGCGGCCGGACATTTGAATTCATTAAATCGTAAATGCATTTGGCAAACCAAATACAAAATGGAATCTCAACATCATGCAGTTTTGCCTGATTCGCACAATTGCCGCAACCATACTGTGATGAACCTTTTAGGGGTGACCTGACCGTTTTTCACTTCATTGAAACAGGAGGCTACTTCATTACCACTCCTGAAAACAATTCCTGAATATTACTGTGAACTGAACCGCGCAAGAGGATTCGGGCTTACACCATTCTCTACGTAGCACCTGATGTAGCGGTATCTTGCACCGTGTTGCGAGTAGTCCCCAACTAGAACGTTAGCGTCGCGGTCCTACATCCTTTACCACTGCATGGGTATATCGACGTATATCCATTCAGTTTCAAATGTGAAAATATCATTTTGTGACACTTCTTCTCTTCTCAATGTCTCCCCTTCAATTCTAGTGACTGCTCTGATCTGTAGTTACTCTCTCCGTAGGATCTCTCTCTATAGTTACTCTCTCTGTCACTGTTAGATCTCTTTCTGTAGGATCGGCGCTGTTTCCGATTCAGGCCACTGCAGAAGCAGTGTCTTAACCATCGGGCCACTGAATGCGCGAAATCTTTCCCTCCTCATCCTTGTAACCTCATCTCTCCTTGCAGAGAGACGCACTTGCATGCTCTAAACTACTGCAGCGTCACGTTGGTTTACTGCGTGGGAGGAGGATGCGGAAATTTCTCATACCCGAGAACTATAGTTAGCAGCTACAGCGTTAGGGATGGCAGATACTTTTAGAGACACATAGACGCAGGCTTGTATCGCAGTAAGTGTCACGTGGCAGTAAACCTCTCTCCTGGTAACGTGGGGATAAGCCGGCGAGTATAAATTGGGCCCACTCGCTCAAGCGGGATCTTCCCATGTAAACCTCGCGCTTTGCGCAAAATCACGCCCAGGCTTGTGCGTATTCGCGCTTTGCAAGGGTGACGAAAGTCAGGAGTGTCGCGGTAGGAGCGTTCGTTCGAAGTGGGGCCATCAGGTACATGTGGTGCATCCCCAGGATTCTAAGATCGCGGTTGGCGATTTGGAGATACGTGAGTGTGTACGGGGTACTCAATACATTTGTAAATTTTGTAATTTAAAACTGTATATACTTTTAAATTGTGTGTGTGCGTAAATCCATGATGCCCCACTACCACACATTTCGGGAGATTAGAGCATGTCGCGGCTGGGATTGTGCGGAGATGTCGAGAAGGAGAAACATTGCAAGCCGACGTGTAAGTTTTCCCTGAATTTCATGGTCCGGCAGGAAAAAACACGGCCAGTTTACGGGATAATACATGCACGACTCTTACGGAACTAGTGACTATATAAATTCATGTGCTCGAAAACAAAAAAAATCAATCAGTATTAATGGTATTTGTTGTAAATGTAATGGAAGGTGTTTTGAATAGGGTACTGATTTTACTTAATTACCATGATCCAATAACCTGTTGGTTTTCACATTCTAGATCGTTGTGTATTTGTTTCCTCACACCACTAGTTAGGCAATTATTAAAAACGTCGGTGAGCAACAATACATCGATTTAGTTCTAACAGTAGACATAGATCGAGCAGTAGACACAGTTCGAGGGTGTCAGTGCGTTTTCGCTCTCGTTCTCTCTCTCTCTCTCTCTCTCTCTCTCTCTCTCTCTCTAACTGTTTTGAAAAAGCATTTTGTATTGCAATGTGCAGTGTTATAATCTACCACCTTGCTCCGAGAAAGCGAACGGATGGTCAAATGATGTTTTCCCTTTCAAATCATCCAATTTACAATGTAGTTCTTTAAGATCATTTTCATTGAAAGGCTTATTTTTAATGATGCAGCTTCTATGCCAGCAGTTATTTTCTTTTTCAATTCTATGAGTTCTCATAGACCTTTGAGTTCCTCTTGCACAAAGCTCTTCGCAGCGGTCGTCTTCCGGAGATCATTCAGACCCTCTTGTTTGTAGATCTTCGAAGCGGTCGTCTTGCACAGTTTTTAGAGACCTTCTTGTAGGAAGTCATTGCTGTCTCGTCTTTCGCATCACTGATGTTCGTGAGACGTCACTTTTCCAAATCATTATCGTATTCCACTCCATCATCACCGATCGCCTATCGCTTTCGTCGTTTTAATCCAACCGATACGAAGACGCGGTTGCTAATCCTTTCGTCTACGTACGTGTTAATATTAACATGTCATTCAATTGTTCAAATTGACCGCCGCTATCGTGTGATTTATTTTATGATTTTTTTATTGTTGTGACGTGTGACATCATTTTCATCATGAATTCGAACACTACAGATTCTACACCACCTTTTACCATAGAGACTAGATATGATATTCGAAATGGTACCATTTATCCCATCTGCCATCTCTTTCTCATTTGGGTTAAAACTAACTGTAACCACACATTTTGCAAAGATTGCCTTGAAATTTGGTTGTAAAAACAAGTTGAGTCGGGGCTAGAACAAACATATCCAATATACCGCTTCATCTTGGTACCCAAACCACCATCAAATAATGCATTTAAATGCCAACGACATTAAATTTTGACGAGGAAGTCATTTTGGAAAGAGATGAAGATAATGATGATTATGTTACGAGTGTGATAACTTTCATTCACTCGTCTTTCAGTCGACGTGGTCTTCGCTCCGTGGAATGACGGTTAACCGAATCTCTAAGATTACGCAATTAATCATGTACGATACTCCTCAATTTGCAGAGGCGATTAGGACTGTGGCGTGCACGATCTCGGTGGTCGCGACCTTCTCTTTGTCGGGTTGGAAGCTTTTCTTCTTAGATGGTGATGGTGGTGGGAGAATGAAAAAGTGATGTGTGGAGGGGGTCTCCGACACAAGAGAATGTGACAGCAGCGACGTCAACAGTTCACAGACAACAGCTGCTCGAGTCATGTGTGACGATGAATATTCCACAGAAGAGGAAGGGTACGATGGTAGGGAAGGACAAAACAGCGGAATTGTCAACGATAGCAATCCCCTCGACGGACAAGATTCTGCCACCAAGACTGTAGACGCACACTAGCACCAAGCGCGAGAACTAGCATGGAGCGAGGATATGCGCAGAGATCTACACGAGATGTTCATCAATAAGTCAAAATGTCTTTCTCAATGGGAAAACGATAGACCCTTCAGTGTTGATCTTTTTCGAATTTCGAACATTGCTATCCCTATCAAGCCATATGGCGCCACGCCCAAAACGATCGTCGCGTAAATGACATTCAAAAACAACCCCAAAGAAATCCGAAATTTGGACTCAGCAAACATGGCAACCTCAACGTACAGAAATCACGCATCGTGAACTTGGCGGCTCCCTCTCACAAAGACGACGCGGTGACAAAATGCTCGTACCGGTGACAATGCCGAAGACTACTATTTTCAAGGACAACGACTCTGATTTTTTAATAATAATAATAATAATAATAATAATAATAATAATAAAACTCGCACATTTTGAAGAATTCTCGCAGAAATATCGCATCCAAGCATTTAAAACATGGGGTACTGGGAGTTTTCAGGTACTGATAAAAATATTATTAATACATCAATGATTAAAATAACATTTCCATCTCACTCCATTTTGAGACAATTAACTCTACCAATATTCGTAAGAAAGTGTTCCTGGAGTGTATCATTTGAAGCATTTATGCACAGAAATGCTTCAAACTTTATAATATATTGTACACCTTTAAAGTTAATATTAAGATTTTAAAAAGTATATATTTTTAAATATATCATTGCACTATATCAATACAAAATCTTTTATGAAGAAATTGGAGTGGTTTTGGGAAAAATCTTGTACTATTTATTACCGAGATCACTCAAATTATATGGAAACGAATCATATTTTGAGAAAATGTACATGTCAATATTTAATGACACCCCCACTTCTGTTCACCCCTGGATATAGGAGTATACTCCGTACATACTAATTATGGGAGAAAGAAACTATTACATTTACAATTATGAGTAAATTCTTTGATACGTTTTCTGTTCAGATATTACAAGGGTATGCCAAAATTGCTCGTTGCTACCTTTGTTCATAATTTGACTCTTTTTAGCAAAAGAGATGGGTAGCGGGAGCACTAACAGTCGTACACAGATTATACAACTATCCCATACGTCAAAGAGCTTGACCAGTTTCGATGATAATAAATAAATATAATAAATATAAGCTTAATCAAAACTTAAATGTTTGGTACACACAGCCTGATCTTACAGGAAACATTGCATGAACTTAAGGACGCTGACATTGTAGGTTTTCCTGTAATCTAAAAGGTGTTCACTACTTATTTTAATCGTCCTGCCTCACAGTTCCCGTTTCGAAATTGTTTCCGTAGCACGGGAGTTCTTTCTCTGTTTTCTCTCTACTCACAACTTTTCTCGCTCTCAAACACTAGCAATAACACACGTTATTACATTTATTATTATTATTCAACTATCTTTAGTGAAATATAGATATTATGTATTTCGAAGCTAAAGAAATCGTGCTTAGATAGTACTCTCCTCTTTTATGTCACATACAGTTTTACTTCGTCATGACAATGAATAAATCGAGCCATCTTACAGGGATGCCAAGCCGCTACAATCTGGCTGTGGCCGTAGCAAAAGCTGCCGAAGAGCCCAGCAAGATGGAAATCTTCACCGTGGTGAACGAGGGCTTCCAGTTAGAAGACCTGGAGCTTCAAAACGTTCCCTCAGCCAATGGGGAGTGGTCAGCGGGCGACGCGGAGACTGACGACAGCTTTTCTATGGGGACCACGACCACCATCACTGCAGAAGAGGCAGGGGCTCCACCGACGCGTGGCAGTCGCTGGAGGCAGCACATGGCAGCGCTACTGGGTAAATATGGTCGAGTTGGACCCATGCGAATATTAAGCACTTTGAAAATCATTATAACAAGTGTATCATTATTGTGCAGGCGTGGATCTAGGGAAGGGAAATGAGGGAAATTCCCCCCCAAAAGATCATTAACTATTAATTTTAATTTGTCACGAAACTTTTAAGGAAAAATATTTTCGGATAATCATTAAAACCTTATCATGAAATCGCTATTTTCGACTAGATATGGCTTGTGTGTGTGTATGGGATGGGTGTACGGGGAGGAAATGGTCGAAACTTCGAAAATAGGCTCTTAAGACAATTTTAAGCATATTTTGTTTAATAAACTACTGGAATATTTCGAATGGTTGAGCAGCAATAATCACTCAACAGTTGATTTGAAAAACTACTTTCTAGAGAAAAACTTTCATTGCAGAAGCATAGAAGCACTTTAGAAAGTAACTTCAATGTAAAATGTAATTTCGTGGATTCTTCCTCCGCCTTCAGTATCGCGAAAAAAATAAATCAAATCAAAAGTGGCTTTAGGTCGACTTTACACTATTCCAGATCGCTTCAACAGTAGATTTCTCTGTTCGTTTATAAGTATTTCCTTCTTTTATACTTCAATGGAAGATTTCGGTGGTCTAGAGGAAACCGCTGTTGTCTTCGTTTAGCTCTAGAATTTTGGTGCAGCTCAAGTTACAATAAGATTTTCCATCTATTATAAGAACTAAAGTTCTAAGAAAAAACTCTCATATCTCAAAATGTTTATTTCAATATGATGTGAATTTAATTAAGTTATTTATTTACGTAAAGTTCCTCCCAAAATCATAATATCCCTTTCAAACTCCAAAGCCTTGAGTTCGTTCAGATCGATCGGGGAATATCAGTTGAAAAAAAAACAACGTTAGAACGTGTTAGGTGGTAGCGTTGACCAGTCTGACAAACAGACGATTTATAGCATATCAATTTTTCGGTATTAACGACCAACAAAACGTGGATTCTGACTACACAGCAAGTTACAGAAAGTAATTCACTACAAATAGAGCCAAGATAAGTGGACTTTTTCGTTACTACGGACCCACAATAATAGTTTTCTGTCAAACAATTGCCAATTTTTGCCGCCACATTAGATTACATTATTAAGTAATAATGCGAGAAATTAAAAACCGAACGAGACAGAAGTTATGATCTAGAGATCAAATTTCATTACTTATAAGAGGCTTATTTAATCTTTAAAAATTGCACATTGCAAATGTTAACTAATTCATTAAATAACATTGTTAAAGCGAATATTTGTTTTCTTTTTGATGGTCAGTACAACTGTACAGAAACAGCTCTTCAGGTAGAAATAATATTTGTTTGCTGTTAGGAAATTCTATATTTGTCTCAAAAACGTTCTCTCCATTAACGTAGCAATGAATTAATGCAATTTTTGAAAGAGGTTACATAGCCACAATAAGTAAATGCTGTTATGTATAGAGCGTTTATGTCTTATTTCTGAATGGCAAGAAGATATTTGAATCTGATATTTGAATCTGAAAGTCAAGAAGATGTTTATTTTATAACTAAGATAATATTAAAAAAACCGAAATTCCCGGTAGCTCCCGTTCTAAATATTTACAAAGGGCAAAATTAATGTCAGATTTAAAACGACAGATTTATAATTTATCTTTTTTGAGTTGTGTCAGTATTGTAACCAGGAACAATATGATTTTTGGAAATAGATTTCAACCTTACATAAGCTGAAAGCAACTGAAATGATCTTCACTGTTTCCAATTTACAACAGAAAACAATAAACCATTCGAATAAACTTGTTTCATCACATTTCAAAGAATTTGAACTGGTTTAGAATAGTAAATCTAGGTCACTGAGATTCAAATTCAGGCTGTTCCAAACAAAATTTATAACTGAGAAAGCGTATTTGATGCAGATTTTCCCCATTTTATCTGCGTGTAGTTTCATTTGTGCTCAAAGCCTATCCATCATTTTTATCTATTAACATGCTCCTATTATGTTACCCACTCCCCATTCATCGGTTTCATTCATCGGTGCATCGGTTTGTTGGCCCGTAGGTCCGTCTTGCCATCAATTTTTCGGTTCGGTGATACGTTCGTCAGACCGTTAATCCTTCCATATGCCCGTTTATCCGCCTCTCTTATGGGCGGCGATGGAGTAACGGTTAGCGTATCGGACTGTTTTACCCAAGTTGGCGAGGTCATCGGCGATCGAAGCTGTGGATTTTTAAGGGCAAAAAAGTCCTTCGTACGCCTTCCTTCGGAGGGGAAGTAAAGCCTGCTGTCCCATGTGAATGTCCCTAAATGACGCCTCTGAGCTAAATTCAAAATGGCCTGTTTCTCACCCAAGAAATACCTCCTTTCAGTGCTAGTAGCGAAATGTGTGTGGTCTGACAGAAGAGCGGGCCCGATTGCCCGAGTCTCGCCATATAAAATAAGGCATGAATTCAATTCTCTCCAAATACCACCTGTACATTTCGCAGTCGTCCATTCACCCATCGACCTAACTGTTTGTTCATCTATTCTTCCTCCAATTTGCCTACCCACCCATGCTTTGGAATGTGCACAATCATTCCAAGCTAGCCCTCAACATTTCTCGCTTCGCGGGTGCCCTAAGTGACATTTTATCCTCATGAACGTTTGTAAAATGTGGAAAAGGGCTGATGAGAATCAAAAAAGTCTCCATAAATTGTTGACACCTTTCCATTTCGTTTCAGCTGCCCTCAGCGCGGTGTCGGTTGGCTACGTGGACGCATGGACTGCAAATGCCCTTCCATTCTTGCAAAGCCCGGCTGAAGTTCCTTACGGGACCGATTCTAAGCCGGCGGCGGACACACTTTCTCCTTTAATGTACGGCCAACCTTCAACTCCACTCTACCGCAAATTCTGGGCATCTCCCCGAACAGCACCTGCAAAAGAATGGCAGGGAAATGTCTCCATAGACATGCTAATTAGTCCTGATGGGGCCAAAGGTTTACCTTCACCATTAGAAGCAAATGTCGTAGACGGTGTGATCCACGGAATCACTTCTGAGCAAGCGTCTTGGCTTTCTTCCATGGTAAGTAGAAATTATCAAGCAAATGCACTAATGATTTTCTAATTGAACATTGCGCATGAATTTCAGTTTGACTCAGAGTGGCCGTAAAGTTATCCGTTCACCCTAAGAAAAATCCTGATGTAAACAAATGCACGTGTGTTAGGATGATTAGCATTGGTTTGCAGTGTGAGCTCTGCTGTTGTAGGGATCTTGACACAAAAGTAAATAGTTCCATGCATAAGATCGAATTTATCTGATATCTTTCGTTAAGTTAACCTTGCGTCGAAACTATTTCAACGGTTTCGAGAAAGGAGACCCTTGTGTACTGAATGCCTGTTGCTGGGCAATAAGGTGACAAACCTCTGATAGTTCAACTCACGAACGCGCAGATCGACACGGGTCGAGCGCATGGGACGCGACTCGAGGGACCGTGGCACCACGCCGCCGATCGGCCTGCAAGTCCCTGCTATTCAGTTCGTTTTAGAATGTCTGATAGTGTGACTGGCCCTTCAATAATTAAACACAGGTGTGAAAAGTTTCTTCGGAGTAGCGAAAAGCTCATTGTTCTGAACGTTTTCAATTCGTTATTGCATAGGAATTCGTCGTTACCGGTGAAGCAAATCGCAGATTTCACTGGAATATCCGTGTCCAGCGTATTGAAACTCCGAAAAGAGCTCACTGACAAGGGACAACTACAAACGCCAGAGAAGAAAAGAAAGGGGACGAAACTGTGATTGATGCATACGATGACTTTGTATTCAGTGTTGTTCGATCGAAAGTGCATTTCTTGCATCAAAAAGGCAAAAGGGTAGAAACCAAAACACCAACACTTGCGAAATTGTTGCAGCTTGTGAATTGTGAGCAAGAAATTTCGAATTTAGGGCAAACAATTTGTACAAATAATTGACAACATCCGGTTATTGACAACCCCTTCGTGAAGCAGACTGGTCGAAAGTAAAGTAAAGAGAATGACAGCTCTTATTCATTTTGAATTGACGGTGTATACTGGTCGCGTAATCGAAAGTAGAGCGCTAGTTGTCTAATGAGAAGCGTAGTGCGGCAGAAAAAGATTTCTTCAGTTTGTATACATTATGTTTTTTCTTCGGATGAACGGATAATAGTTTAAAAGGGAACATGCATTTCATGAATTATTTGAATCAATTGAATATTAATAACCATAAAAATACTAGGGTTAGACAAAAATTATGACAACTATTTTCACTTTCTAAAATGCGTTGTATAAAAAAACTTTTAAAATACAGCAAAAAAGTGATGTCCAGATTTTAAAAAAAATACATGTTACCCATACATACAGGTCTATGATACCCATAAACTGTGTTTTCAAAATCTCTTTGTGTGAACAACACTAGCATCAAAATCGGATACATGATTTTCCCAAAAATGTATATTCCCCGGTCTAGTTAAAATCCCAACCGGGGCAAATACTATTTTCTTTAAACGTTTTGAAAGGATGTAGCGCAATATAGAGAAGAGACGAAGAAAGCCATTTTCATTTACATTTTATATTTAAAGATAAGTATTTATTTAGAATCTCTCGCGATTCGTTTGCTTGTGTTTTTCAACTGATGGCTGAATGCAAGTTTGTTGGACGAAGAGGTAAGATATTCGAAAATTAGAAATGATTCTTGTGGTCAGGGCACAAAAACACTCTTATTATGTTGCCAAAATACTTTTTAAAATAAAAAAGTGTAAAATACTGTATACATTATAACCTGTACATTTTTTCATTTTATTGGCATACCTATATCTTTGTGTTTGTTGCTCTACTTCTCTGTCTTCATCTATGTTTTTCTGTCTCTGCGAGTCTCTGTAGACGGTTTTACTTATCTCTTTGTTACTCTATTTCTATTTGGTTCTTTGCCTTTTACCAACTACTTTTACATCATACAAGTACATCATCTTATATAGTGAAGAGAAACTATTGTAATACTGCAGAGGAAAGTGACGACTTTTCGACAGAAAAACTCGCATTCTCGACATCAAAAAGTTGATAAATCTTACCCGTGTTTATAGTACTTCCTCTAGTAAGTTATGTACACAGAATTGACGTTTTATGGAATCTTGAAACCGAAACATACGTTTACGGCAAAAATGTCTGTGTATCTGTCCCTTTGAAGACAATATTAGCACTTAAAACGTCACGATTTCCCGAAAATTGACATTCCACGATTGCCAATTTCAAACGAATATTTTGGTTTATCCGAGGGAGGTTCTTTACATGAGGCATGACAAGGTTGTTGGCACGTAACATTTTTACTAGAGCTCGTGGGCACTGCGACCAGACAAATTGACGCGAATGGAGCGATTTTTGAGAAAAAAAATCAATTTTTTAACGTGTCTATATTTTGCCCCAAATTACACGAAAACTACTAAATTTTCAAATATCGAACATTAAGTTATTTGAAGATGTTTCCAAGGAACAGATTTCATTCAGGTCATTTTTTATCGTCAATATTATAGTTGTAAGAAGACGCCCCCCCCCAAAATGGCACTTTTGCAATTTTCAAAAAATCTGGGATTTCAACGAACGTGAGACATGCACTATTCTTTTGAGCGTCCCTTACGCTATCTGGAAACGAAGTTTAATAACAAAAATTGCTGCAATTTTGAGAAACTTTTGAAAATGTTTTTGAGGCTTCACGTAAGGTGTTTTCAAAAATCAAAATACCCGGTTGAAATTCCAAAAGCCTCGATTTCGTTCAGATCGATCCAGAAATATTAAGTTGGTAGAAAATCGGTTGAACGGTTTAGGCATTATGGTTGACGACGGACAGGGACACACACACGCACGCACAGAAGTTTCGACATTAAGGACCCATCGAACTTGGATTCTACCTACATCACGGGTTGGAGTATTTTTTTCTTTATTCAACAACTGGATTTATCCTCTCTTTCGTTACCAAAGTCCGGCAATAAGAGTTTTTCTGCCGAAAATTTGCTATTTTCCGGCGAACGATCATAAAACTTTCTCTTTTTACGAAGTACCTTCGTAAGGGCGAGAAAATAAAAATTGCCTTAGGCCTTATTTAAAAACAAATTTATCATAATTATTCATTAAGGAAAAAATATATAATCAATTTTGTACTTTTGTATTTTAAATTTTTAAAATCTTCGAAACTTAAAAAAAATTAATGGAAATTAATGGAAGCGATTTACTAGTTGGTGAAGGTCTAATGAATTATATTAATATATAAATATGTGGCAGTGTTTTTTTTTACTGGGTTAGGTTATTCAGTTTAAAACAACTAAATAACACAGTTGTTACACTCTGGAGTTTGAAATTTAATTTTTCCAATCAATTGTACCAAGAGAAGACACCCATATGAGACGTGGATCAACTTATGGTTTCAAAATTTGAGTTTTAATTCAAAAATCCAAGGCAAAGTAAATTAAATAGAAACAACCCTGACAGAGAACGAAACGAGAATAATAGGGTACACCTGAGAGTGATGAAACCTCTGATAAAACTTATAACATAGCAACCAAACAATTAAAAATGGTGCAGCTATGTTTTCCAAATGAATGAAGAATGATAGCCAAAATAATAAGCCAAGTGGTAATCACCTTAAGAAGGAAACACATGCTAAAAAGATGAAAATAAAATAGAAGAGAAGGCAAATGGGGAACCAGAGAGCCGTCATTGAAAAGATAAAAGAATTGAACATCAGAGGCAAGAAATAGCCCTTCATACAATTCACTGTAAAGTACAGTAGTATACAAATGTAAAATTGATTGTAACCACCTTAAGCACTGCATTGATTCACTGATTAAGGAATTTGAAATACGCATTAAACAACTTCATTCATGAATTAAAACTTGTTTATCTCCAAACACCTGTTACGATGATATTTACTAAAGAACATGTTACAGAACATGAATGATGAAAGTTTAATTCATGTATGTTGAAAAGGTAAATTTATTGAATCCAAGCTTTTGTAATTGTCTAAAATATTATTTTCATCGGTGAGGTTAAATGTTTAACATTCAAATTCATATGTCTTGTACTTTACATACCTCCCAAAAAGGAAAAGTAAATTTCTAAAACATCAACATTCTACAATCTGTACACTTTCTAGCACCAGACCCCATAATTGGAGAAACTGTAAAGATGAAGTTTATATAACTTCTAGAAAAAAAATATTTTTCTATAAACATGATTATTTTTCCTCAATCAGCACAACCAGGGATGTAAAATTCTCAAATCTCTTCACTATTGCTATTCACCATACAATCATCATCACTGAACCACCATCATCTCCACCACATCACAATCACTACCATCGCACCACATACCTCACACTTACCAGCACAACTGAAATTTTCTGTTTATAGAAAAATATGAAGTCCTTCAAATTAAGATATCTTATAAGTGAGTAAAAATTCTTTCTCTTATCAATTATGTCCATAAATACATACAAGAATATAATTAAATCTCTATTTTTACCTTGGCTATTAAGTTTCTAATGTTCAGTATTCAATGTGTGTTTTTCAAATTTTAGTTACAATACATTTGGAGGAAATTTAATATTCATTCAATTTCATCATATCACTTATTGTTAAGAAATAGAAAGTAATGATCTCAAAAATAAATGTAAGGTGCTATGAAGGTCACCAAGAAGGCTGCACATATTGATTATAAAATCAATCCTTAAAAATTGCTATTCAACTGAAGATAAAACACTATAAATAAAAAAAGGGAATAAAGTTATTTAACATATCAACAGAGTGCTTGTTTGCAAGATCATAGAGCTAAACTTCACTATAATATTCACTATTCCTTCTTCTATCCTGCTTATATAATCCAGGAATGTGGCAATTTTGGAATGCACTATATTTACTACTACTGTTGTTTATTTCCACTCATCCTCAAGTCAAAGGAGGAACTGAAAATGCAGAAATTTGACTGACTGATTATTGTATCATGAATAATGGCTATAGAAGCCAAACCAGAATTTTTATTTCAAGAAATTGCCATATAAATTCTATACAAGGTAATTTGAGGCGAGATAATGATGTTGCATTTCTGAAGTTTCTCCCAACAGCAAGGCTCTGCTACTGGATGGGTCCACAAGGTGGTGGATAGTGAAAGGGTCTGCAGATATGCAGGCTAGGGACAATGAAGACAAGATAACAGTCCCCAAAACCTAGGAGTCTAGGTCATCAGAATGCGAGACGGTTGTCAGTGGTGGGACTACATTCAGCAAATACTGTATATGCTTAATGATGACCTAGTAACATGGTAAGTGAGATCTTCATTAAGTATGTGCTTGTCCAACTGCCTTGTATGTAGGGATTATCCTAAAGACTCAAGGCAGGAAAACCCTACCAGAAAACTGCGGACAAAGAGGGCTCTGAAAGGCAAATCGGTTTTACCTCAGAAGTAAAAAAGGAACATTTACGACAAATCCTGCAAAGGAAATGGTTTTTGAATATTGAATGTTGGAACATTCAATTAAAAGAACAAAAGAAGAAGAGGTTTTCAAAAAGCTTTCTCTTCACAATCATGACATAGCAGATCTGAGAGAAACAAATTCACTAAATATTGATAGGAGAAACTACAGAAAACATCCAATCAGTGCAGCTGGCCACTAGAATTCACTTCCAGACAACAGAAGAATTTAATCTATGAAAGTAGTGTTGAACATAAGTCTCAGGATTTAAATCCTACTCCCAAACCCATGACCCAACTCCACACTTTTGGTCATAGTTGCTGCAGAGACAGCAGCAATGTTGGCTCTGATGTAACTCAGCAAGTCATATTTGTTTAATTTTGAAGTTAGTTGTTCTCGAGAGTTTATGTCCTATTATTCAATGAGTACCTTTTAAAATATGATTATAAAACTTTGGAAAACCAAATTAAAGAAGAATATACACACTTCTACAGTGGGATAAAGAAGACAGAAAGAGTCAAAGCTGGTGTATCCACAGCTGTAAAAAAGAAATTGAAAAGTAATATAATAGACAGGGCATGCATAAATGAAAGAATTATTACATCAAAACTGCAGATATTTTAGTATATTTTGATAATAATTGGAATATATGCCCCTAAGGGTAATTCAAACAGTGAAATGTAGGAAGATTTCTTTGATTGTGTGACAGCAACATTAGATAAAATACGAAATAGGAAAGGAATTGTACTCTTAGGGGATTTTAACGGACAAATAGGAACTAAAGAAAAAGAAAATGGGATAGGAAAATATGGAGGTATATTAAGTGATGATAGCATTAGATAAATCAAAATATGTCAACAATAGTCCTTAAGGATACAAAATAGATTTTCCAGGAGAAGAATATGATACATAAGTTTACTTGATTCCAAGATGCAAAAGGATTAAAATCTGTATTAAAGTAACTCATCTCCAGACAACATACACTTTAAAATCATTAATGCAAGAGTAAAACGATGTGCTATCAGTGGATCTAGTGAAAGATAGGGCATGTTTAAAATACTGTCATTATACACAAAAGGAAAGTGAAGAAAAGCAAGATTATCAGATGAACCCAAAATATAATGAAAAATGTATGAAAAGATCAGATATTTGAATACATGAGGATGAGAAACATGAATGAAAAAGTGTGGACGGACAAGAAAATTTTGTGAAAGAACTTGCAAGAGATGGCATAAGTTGTAAAGTGTCACTTCGTATAATACTTGGTTAATGCTGGAGCAGTATCCCAACAAATGAGCCGCAAACAGTGAGCTCCCCTTCTTTGTCCTATCTTCTCATTACCATTTGTGGGAAACTTGTGAGATTGTCACCTCTGGGGCAGTGCCCAACTAGACTAGTGCCAGATCTCACCAGCCAAAGGGGGAAGAACACTGCCACCTCACGGTACATAGCATTCACAACACAAACAGGGCTAATGACCATAGCAGTTGAGGGACACGGAGTCAATGAATTGATCAATCATTATACAAAATGGACAATGTCAGTTTGTTCAAAAATAACATGCTACATTACATTTGTATGAAACATGAGAAATGCAAAAAAATATGAAATAGAGCACTAATTGTGTCACTAATATAACAGATTTTATATATTTCAGAAAATGTTTTTGTTTGTCAGACACATTCCCAACACAAGAGCTGTTAATTGTTTTTAAAGGAACGTTGTGAGCAGTGGTCAAGCATAATAAAATCAAACCACTAGAGAACAGCATGAAGATAGGAATGTTTGGAAATGATAATCTCTAAGCAGAGTTAGCCTTAAGTTAACACCTTGAAAACTAAAGCAATATATTGATTCAGTGAGGCAAAAAAAAAAAATTATTTCTTTGTGAATTAATTCTTTAGTAAAGTTAAAAGTTATATACAATCTCATTCAGTAAATACTCAAATTATGATAAATATGATAGAAAGAGTTCAGCACAAATGTTTCTCTTTTAAAGTATTTGAAGTTATAATGATAAATAGTTAGAACTAGAAATATGTGTATATACCTATAATACAAATACACTTTAAATCAGTGTGGGGGGGTTGTAATTGAGCTAAATTAATTTAATTACATGTAAAGATAACTTTGTTAGTATTTTTAGCAGACTGTACTTTTTACTTGTAATTTACTCTTTGATATAAAATTGTATTTATTAATTAGTAATCATTACATAACATGTTATCATAAATAATGTTTAAGTAGGCATATTTAGCTCTTTTAGCTTATAATCAACCTCATTCATCACAAATTACAGGGTACGGTAAATCCATTTAGTTCACAAATTAAGCTGATCGAGATGCCCGCAATCATAGTATAGGAGAATTTCTGTGGCTCCATCCCAGTGAATCAAACGATGATTAGTTTGTTTAAACTAGTTCATTCATGAACGATACATCTTTACTTGTACTTGTAATTGTAATTGAAATTTTACTAATTACATGCTGAAAATGTAATTTGTAATTGTAATTGAGTACAATATTTGAATAATAATCATAATCAAGCCCAATTCCTTTTTTTTTCTGTTCCCCACCCTGCTTAAAACCCTCAAGAAGAAATGTACCACAGTTTTTTAAAACACACCCAGACAAGAAAGACGTATTTTCCGATGGTGTGTGCCAAGTGATGTGCTCTATGCCGGTAAGAAGGTTCATCACTTGGGTTTCAGCTGCAATTTGCTGACTAAATTTCTTAATGGAAAATTAAGACTGAAGAAACAGTTATTGTGATGAGTTTAAGGGCCCTTTACTTGAGTTTCTCATATCCTCGACAACACTGGACTGACTCAGCACCACGACTTGTGGCATCCACTTGGAAAGCGGATTTGGAATTGAAAAACAATATGTTCTGTAGAAAAAATGTGCCAAATTCTATTAATTTTTTCTTAGTATTTTTCTTTGATGAGTAGAGAGTGTCTACCTTCATCCCCCTCATGCTATACCAATGGTTATGAGTTGTATGTGCATGTCACTTTGAGAATATGAAATGATTTTTTGTAGAGCTGTCAATTGAGTATAACATATGCAATTTTTAGTAATAGTAAAGACTAACTTAAATGTTTAATTTTGATTTATTTATTTTTATAACAATTTTCCATAAAGCTTATATTAAATGTTTGTCACGTAATCTAAAAAAAATCAATTTATAACATTTTATATGTTTAGTACATAAATTAACCATTTTTAATTGTGGGAAAACTGTCATTACACTGTCATTATTGATGGACAACCTCCTATGTAATGGAATTGCCAATTCTGACATTTTGGTATCAATGATTCAGAATTTGCTTGTTCTTTAGTTTTATAAGAAACTTTCCAAAGAAAACTAGAAATTGTGGTTTTAAAATAGAAAATAAAAACCTCCTAATTGACCTTTACAATTTATTGATGATAAAATATCTTGTATTTGGTAAGCGTCACATGAAAGGTTTTCATAAGGTGATTTCAGAAAAATATTACAATAAATAAATATTTAATACTATTATATAGAAAGTGTAGAATGCCTAAACTTAGCCATTTGTACAATATTAACATCAAAAAGTGTTTTCCCTCCTGTAAATTTTTTTTTTTACATAGGAGGTTGTCTATCATCAATGATAATATATGTATACATGTAAACTTTCTTGTTTATTAAGCATTCATCTCTTTTTTCTCTCTAAAATTTACTTCAACTAATATAGTTGAAGTAAATTTTAGAGGGAAAAAATGAAGAAGTATACTCAAAAGTTAAGCTGTTGTACAATAATAAATATGTCTCATTTCCTGTCCTCTCCTCATCACAATCCACAAAATCAAATAATTTGTGTAAATTCAAAATCAGAGAAGATGTCAGAGGTTGGCTCTCTATCAATGGATGTTAATGCCTTGCAGCTTCTTGAAAACCACTCCAAACCTAGATATGTAAAATTCTGGCAGGATTTCACTTTTGGCTCTTCATCCACAACAGATTCAATTTGCTGCATCCCCTCTTCTGTTTGTTTCTAATTTTATGCATTCTAGAGATTTGACAGCCCCTTTGTAGTCCATCCATTTCTCCTGCACACAGTTTCGGCTTTTGACTTTCTGTCAGCTGTGTGCTGACGTTCAGTTTTCTGTTTTTGTGTAATTTTGAGTCAAATTAAAACAATTTTTCAAAAATACCTCAACAAGATTTTCTAAAGAACAATCTCCATATTTTTGTTTTGAATTTTTTGCACAGATAGAATGCAATGCACTAAATCACATGACATAAGCATCGTTCTGTTTAAAACATGCCTCTTTTCAAAAGTTACACCTATATTTGTTTTTTGAACATATTGCATGTCAATATTTACATCAATAATCAATCTAACAAAAATTGTAAATATCAAAACACTTATCATCTCCATTTTTGGTCTCTGTTAATGCAAACAGAAAGTCAAAAGATATAAAAAATTAGTTAAGTTGAACAATGACTTTAATATGTCTAGGAAGGGTTGTGTTTTGTTGGGAATGAATGAGAAGTTTATTACTATCATAACCTTTCTGTTTGATGAAGTAATGTTTGAATTTTTGGTCCCAACCTGCAATATTAGAAAACTTCTTCGTTTAGAATTTAACTTGAATGGGCACTTCTCTTGGTCAGACATGGAAAATATACTATCCACACAAATCACCCATCATACTAATATTACCTCTTTGTACTGACAATTCTCTGACTGTATCCTGAGAATATTTTCATAAATTCTTGAATCTAAACAATGAACATATTTATAGAATTCCAAATAATTCAATTAGTTGGTATCTACTGCTAAAATAACTTTTTTTCCCTTCATAAGAACCATAAGTGTGCGCACAACTTTAGTAATGGAAGTCCCCAGATTTTAAAACATTTATTAAAAATCATACAAGAATTAATATCAAATTGAACTAGTTAATTTCATTAGAGTGTAGATTGATTATTCAGTTAATTTACATGTTAAATTAACTAATTAAACAGACTCAAAATTGAGCCAATTTTGATAATTTTCAATAAAATTGTATTATACTTTTGTTTCTTGACATATTAACCTCATTTTAGGATTTTTTTTGAAAAAATGCTAGTACAGTAGTACCCTCTTGTACACATCTATGGCTGGAATCCCATAGGCAATGAGCAATGTGAAGAAAGACATGGATATGATGATTGTGCCGATTTTAAGAGAAAGATAACAAGCATATTTTTAAATTTAAAAGGAAGTTAATCTCATTAATTGAGTAAATTGAGATGGTAAGCCACTTGACAAGCAAAATTGAGATTTTTACCATTTTACTTTCTCGCTAGAGAGAAAGTTATGTAATGCTGTGCGTAAAAAACGCGAATTTTCGGAAGAAAACTCTTATTATAGGGTAATGAAAAGATGGATAAATCCAGTTTCTGAATTTAGAAAAAAATGCTCTAACGCGTGGTGTAGCCAGAATCCATGTTTTCTGGGTTCTTAATACCGAAAAATCGCCTGACGGGAGTGTCTGTATGTCCGTCCGACTGTCTGTGTGTGGGCCTATCTGTGTGTCCGTCTGTGAACAGCGCTAGCGGCTAAACCGTGAAGCCAATTTTCTCCAAAATTAATAATAATAATAATAGTAATGATAATAATAATAATAATAATAATAATAATAATAATAATAATAATAATAATAATAATAATAATAATAATAATATTTATTGAGTCACATATACAATTACAATCGTATATGACGAGTCAATATGATGTCTTGGGTCGAGAGAGCGAAGTTACATTACTGTTCAGGGGCAAAACAAGGGGCCATCTCAGCATTTGCTCAAGGGACCAGGGAAACTGAACAAAGCGTGATCGAGATGGGGTCATTGGCCTAGGGATTATATTACAATACTTTCTACCGATATTTCCTGCCAATGTTTGATGCTACAGGTTATACACAGGAGTGGATTTTCGGTTGCAACGGAAGTTATATGTACGGATGGGACGGGGAGTAGGAAGTGTGGAAGGAAGTGAAGGGGCTGAAGAGGAAAAGAAAGGTGACGAGGTAGTTGGAAGAAGTGGACTGGGCAGAGCTGTAGGAATAGGAACTGGTGTAGGTAAAAGATGAGTGGGGGCAGGTCAAGGATGTGAAGTGGGCAGGAGAGGTGTGGGAGTAGGGGAAGGAACTGGTGGGGGTAAAAGTGGACTGGATGAAGTGGTGAAAGATGCGGAGTGTGTAAGAGGGTTGTGGATGGAGAGGAGGAAGAATGGATGGGAGATGGATGTGGGGTGGCAGGGGCAGGTGTTCGCAGTAGGTGCGAGATGAGCATGGCTCGTAGTTTTTGTTTACCTACCAGGTTCATGTGGAGACCATGCCGGCTAAAATGTTTTCTTGAGAGGTTGTCAAGATCAACAATGGTGATAAGAGTCCCTCTCAAGTTCTGACTTATATGATGGTTTGCAATCTTAATTTCATGGTTTATAGGAATGTTGCTGTGCCAGGGGGGGGCAGAGTGGTCATGATTACATTTTTGAGTTTGTCAGTCTCTTATATTTTTGTTAAGTGTTCCTCTATTAAAGTGAGTGCCAGAGTTAATGTCGTCTGCCCACCGATAATTACTACTGTGTCCTGTTCTGTAAAAGATCTAGCCTGAGTGTTCTCAATTACGTGTGCCATCGTGGCACTAGGCTTAAAAATATCTGTAATTGAGAACTTTGACGGGAGTTTCTCTCTCACAATGGAGGAAAGGTTCCTAGCATGGCTGTCAGCTAGTACTGATATTCTGCATTCGATCTGGATGATGTCGCGGCCCCTTGAATTTGAAACATGTTATAATTTTGGGGGGTACTTTACATGATGCCCCTGAAACATTTTCAAAATTTTCAAAAATATGGCTTCATTGTTTTTGATTAAATTTTGTTGTTAGCGGTGTGGATAGTGTGAAGGACTAAACGTCCTTCACACTATGAGAGAGTGATGTAGGTTTCAAGTTCGTTGAAAATCCGGCTTTTTCGAAAATTGCAAAAGTTTAAAAAGTTTTCGGAGTTTTCTCACATCTAAAATATTAAAGATAGAGATTTTTTAGTTTACAAAAATCTGTTCCTCAAAGATAGATTTTGAAATAAGGTCAAGTACAATTATTTTGAAAATTCGAGTACTTTTTCCGTAATTTTGCGTCAAAATACGGACGAGAAAATACGTGCTGTTTAGCACCACTTGTTTGTTCGTGTTAGAGGTTGGCGAGTCATCAACAATGTATTGAAATACAATACACACACATACATTAATATGCAAAGAAATGCTTTTTATGTTGATCACTCAGAATTCTTAGAACTTTCAAAAGCCTCTCCTGTAAACTTCACTGAAGGTGACTTACCCTTACCTATTCCCAAGCGCTTCAATTATCAAGTCATAAAATGATGTCCTATCTGTTTAGGTGCATATTTCAACATAGGAATGATCCAGGCCATGGAATTAAGAAAAGAAAAAATATTTAAAAGCAGTTTCCCAAATGTGAATGACTTTTGTGAACCCTCTGGTATATACGTATTTGTCGGTGTATGAGGCGCACTGATGTATAAGACGCGCCTCTGTTTTCAACGATTTCATTCTTTAATATTAAATTTTATACTTGACTTTTATTTTTATGAAAGCAATAGGAATTTTATTTTCATAAGGAACGTTTTTTAAAATACAATGAACATTTTTATACCTATATCAGTGATTTAAAAATATGAAAATTTAAAGATTACTTGAAAAGATTAATATAATGGGTACATAACAGTAGCTACTACTGTTAAACTACACCAATATTACACAGAGGATTAACTGAAAGAGTAAATTCATACAGTAGGAAGATACTCATAGTCCTACGTGCTTACACAATAGGAAGATACATGTAAGTCGTGAACGGAGAACTGTCACTTGAAGAATTTGAGCTGTTTTCAAACAATAAATCATCTTTAGCTCCATCCAAGCAATCGATGTTGCTGAACTTGTTGAAACAATTCACAACTATTTTGGAGTCAACATTGATTGTTCTAGGAAGTTTTGACTCATTGAAAGACATGCGTTATAGACAAATGTTTCAGTTTCCACCCTGAAGTGACTTTTTGCTCTGGTGACTTATTTCATTCCTCATACACATATGTTTTGAAAGGCTTGTTTATCGACACGTCGAGCGGCTGCAATTGACACGTGTCCTGCAAGAATACCTGCAATTTCAGTTAATTTTTGCTTGATGAACTCAAAGGCGCATGAAATTGATTCTAAACTATCGAAGCTGATTTTTTAAGGGATCCTTGTTTTTCTTTCACACTTTATTAAGCCATATCTTCAGACATTCTTCATTCATCCAGCCTTTTTGGTGCACATGAACAAGAATACCTATTGGCAGTTTTTCCTTGGGCAATATTTTTCTCTTGAAAATGCAAAAAATGGAGGCAGTTTTGTACCATCTGTCCGGGAAATGAACTTGGCTGCCCGGGTGACACCGCATTGGAGGTTGTGGTGCCACCGTTTCGACGTTTCGTTTTCTTGTCGTGGTCTCTCAGGGCTGGTCTGCCTACTGTCGCAGACCAGCGCTACTACTCGCAGACCACCCCTGATAAAGACCACGGCAAGTTGGTCGAAACGTCGGCTCCACGGCCTTCGACGCGCTGTCACCCGGGTAGCCAAGATCATTTGCATGACTCAGGCCGCGAAAACCTGTGGCTTTACTTATCTGTTCAGCATGCAAGAGAAACAGTGTAGTGTTTTTTCATATCCAGTAGTTTTATTATTAACAGTTTGTATACCTTTCTTGTAGACAGTTCTATTTCCTGAAACGTCAAATGTAAGTGGAACTTCATGTTTCCAGTCTTCTGCTTTTCAAAGGGCGTCTTTTTTATAGCTTGAATAACGTACTTGTGAATGGCAGTGATCCTCTCTTCACATTTCGCCGGGAGTCATTGAGATATTCTAGTTCTAGTATGCATCGAAAGACGGTGCCTGTTCATAAATCTTCTTCACCATGACTTTGGCCAAACGAAAATTTCAACATTCTTTCTTCTTGAAATAATTTTAGCTTCTGTAATTATCAATTTTGTCGAAATACACATTCCTATTTTTCTGTTCTCCAAAACCCAATCTAACAATTCTTATTCAACATCCGGCTAATGAGGTTTCTTCCCACGAAAACTGCTGTTTATTTTTCAGAGAAAGAGTGCGCGCTTTTTTTGTATTTACGCCAGTCTCGTATAGTTTTCTCGGTGAGCCAAACTTCCATTCTGCTGAATGGTTACCATGTTCTACTGTACATTTAACACCTTTTAACTTGAAAGCAGCTCTATAAGACATTCACTTCTTACTCATTGTAAAGGGAAACTGAGAAAATTTATTTTCAAAAAGAAAAAATTCAGTACCTAAATACTATTCCAGAAAAAGCGCTTGCGCAGCACTTGCAAGGGAAGAAACAGTTATCTCAGACGTATCGGATAGTATAATTGATTGTCGACTCATTGTGAGCAGATAAAACCATGTCCTATGATACTAAATTACGATATTCTAAGAATTTTTACAACAAATATTTGGATAGTTGAATAATATTATAACAGTAACTGTGTAAAATAAAAAAAAGAAATGCTATATCTTAAACATTAAAACAGTTACAAAAATTTCCGTCGTTCCGTCGTATAAGACGCTTCCTGTTCTTTTACGAGTTACTGAAGGAAAAGGTGAAGGAAAAAGGAAAAAAGGCAAATACGGCCATTTTTGTACTAGAGGAGTTCATGCATAAATTATATCTCGTTCAGAACTACTCATTCAACCAAAATCTATCGAAATGACAATAAAATTACTTGTACAGGTTTTAAAGCTTCCCGTGAATTACTAGAGAAATTTCATATCTTTCACATCGAAAAAATCCAATTCTTGATGTAGCTAATGGAATTTAACTTTTTTGAAGCACCTGCCCATAATAGCCCGGTAAACAATGAATCATCACTTACTACTTGTACTACTTACCCAGTGTTCAGTTGGAAATACAATGGTACCCCTATGAAAAGTCGTGGATGACAATCATATTAATAAGGAAAACATAAAACCAACTAAATAAAGTAAAAAACTGACACAAAAATTGGGAGGGCAGAAAAGATATGTTCTTTTAAAATGTTTGAATATTCGTTTGATATTGAAAACATCAAAATTACATTTTCCCCTCCAAATATCTTGGCGTCTTTTCAATACCAGTATTGGCAGATGTACCGCACATCGAAATTTTCTGTTCTGTCTGCAAAATGTACTGAGCCGTTTGGAATATAAAAATGTTATATGAATGTGAAAATGTTACATTGCAATTTATTTTGTAAATTGATGTAAAAGTAAATTTTGTTTTTTAATGTTCATAATAAGAAACAAACCAAAAATAGAACGAGAAATTCGGCACACACATTGTAATCCAGAAGAAACCAAGACGCCAAAAGGAAGCACAGAGACACAGTAAATAAATATCAGAAGGAAACAATACACAAGAAACGTAGAACAGGTCTCCTGTAATACCTTATGTAATAAAACATTTCATGTTTTTTCTTATGTCATATAACAGTAAGGAATTGAAGTTTAACGACAATATTATTAACTAGAACCCGTACGAACATTTCGCTCTTTGCAAATCATTACTTTACAAGTGAACATAGCTTCATGCTGGAACCTACCTACGAGCGTACAAGTCTTGTACTGTGCCTTAATATCATATCGGTACCATTCTGTTTAGTGTGTGCTTTGGATGCATCCCAGTTCGAATTGTGAGGAGATCGCAATTGGTTCGTTGCCCATTTTGTAGAGTGCTGCTCTTGTATTGACCAAGGAATCAACATATTAAAGATTTCTACTTACGGAAAGAGATCAAAAAGGCACTGAAATTACCAGAACAATTGCTATATTTTGAATAATTCACTCACCTATTCTCGAAGTACTGGCATAGCCAATTTCAATGTACGAGGCGCATCCAGAAAGTAAGTTTCCCAATTTTTTCCTTTAAAAGTACACATATTTAGGCGGAGAAATTGTGAATGCTAAATAGATTTTTGACACATCCATCTTGTGCCGGCCAGACTGGTCCTGCTGAGTGCCAGTAGCGCGGCAGCAGTGGCCCGAAATGGCGCGCTTATTCATTCTGCCGCCGGGGAGATTCCGTTCTTGATAAAGTTCCTTAATGCACAACACATCGCACCGATCTAAATTCATCGTCAGCTCTTACTCGCATTCTTACTGCAAGTGTTGTGCTGCCTCATGACTCGTCAACATATGGCGCAGCAAGCTGTAACCGTTCTGCAGGAGTTTGGCTGAGAGCTGTTTGATCATCCCCCATACAGTCCTGAACTCGCATCCAGCGATTTTAATCTTATCCTGCACCTGAAGACATTCCTGTCCTGCCTCAGAGTTTTCACAAAGACGAAGAGTTGAAGACAACTGTGTAATGCTGGTCCCAGTCATAGGTGGAACAGTTTTACGAGACAGGTATACAAAAGTTGATACTACGATATGAAAAGTGTCTCAATTTGTGTAGTGACTATGTCGAAAAATAGCTCAAACATTGTTGTACCTGTTGTCAATAAAATTTTACATGTAACTATATTGTGTTTCATTTCACTTCCTTTCTGGATGCGCTAAGTACATATCAATTCTTAAGATATTACGCGCGTTTTATAGTTTTTATTTGTGGCCCATCTTTTAATTAAATCATGATTATTCGTTGAATTAGATATTAACAAAGTAAAAAAAATAATTTAAATTTATTTTAATTACTTCATCCAATTTGCCCGTTTTCACTTCCAAAAGTAGGGTATAATTTGGAACATCCTAGCTTATGAACCGTTAAACATTTTTTGATGATTCGTTTTTACTTTCTCGTATACGTATGTGTATATACGGAGTAATATATGTAGTATATAGGAAGTTATATAATGCTGCGCGAAAAGAACGGCGGATTTTCGGCAGACAACTCCCATTGCCGCGCCCTGGTATCAAAAAAGGGGATACATTCAGTTGCTAAATTTAGAAAAAAATCCTCTAACATGTGGTGTTGTCAGAATCCCTGTTTTCCGGGTCCTTGATACCGAGAAATCAATTGATGGCAAAACGCCCGTTCGTCTTTGAAAACCACTAGTGCCAAAATCATACATGAGATTTTTCCAAATTGAAAAATAATGTACCGATCTGGCTCGAGTCAAAGCTCTGAGATTTTGAAAAACATTATTTGAAATTTGGGGGTACTTTACATGAATTTCAAAATTTTATTGAAAATGGCTCCAATTTCTTTACAAAAGTTCCAAAGTTCCAAAAAGGTAGCCTTTTTCGGCTAATTCCCACAATTTTAAAAATTGAAGATTTTTCCTTGAAGTCATTGTTTTCCCCATAGTTAGTTATTTCGCTAAGGTCATGAACATTTTTTCAAAATTCGAGTTTTCTCACAATATTACGTCCAATTAAAAAAAAAACAAAAACAACTTTTTCTCAATAACTGCTCTAAATTTTTTCTTTAACTTTTCGTAAGGATAGTGCTAAATATACTCTAGACGACATAAATGCCATATTCCTCTATTCTTTTTTCAAAAATTACAATAATGTAATTCTTCTGGCTTGTCTCTCACGTCATTAATATTTACATTAGAGGCGATTTGCTCACTTTTTTGCATTTATGAGTACAATATCTAAGAAAGTTTCTCGAAAACTCAAAATTTTTCTGTCAAAGTGAGCTCAGAATTTCGTTTTCAGAAATGTTTAAACGCCATTTCATCAAAAACCAGATCCAATTTTTTTCTTCAAAGTGTGTGTAAGGATAGTTCTAAATGCACTGTTTAAGATGACATAAAATTATTTTTGCTATATCCTTTTGTGTTTTCAAAAATTACAAAACATTACAACATTACCAAATTACAACCATTTTTTTAAATATCTCTCATAGCGTTAATATGCACCTTTCCAACGATTTGTGTATATTACTGTATTTGTGAGTGGAAGTGCTTAAAATGACTTCCAATTATGTTTTTCGAAAACTCAAAACTTTTCTCTGAAAATGAGCTTAATATTTCGAATTTACAGTAATACTTAAACGACAATTTCTTAAAACGGCTTGAAATTTCTGAACGAGTTTCTACATAGGAAAATATTAAACTCTTCTTCAATATTATTAAAGTAATATTTCGGTTCTGCCATTAGGAAATTAAAAAAACTGGAAAAAGTTGAAAAAAATGTAATTCAGGCGACAATAGATGGCAGCTGGCAAGAGGATGGGGAGGACCGAGAAGCTAACACAACCAAGATATGTAAAAAAAGTAATTAGTTCGAGAAAGTGAGTACAGTTCTGTAGCACCACTAGTTAAGATTGCTACTTGGATTCTACTTCAGTGCCTGAACATAAATTGGAAGTTTTATATGGAACGTCTATGTACTTTGAAGGGATTTGAATTAAAACTTTTAAAAACTACTGGTGGCAATAACAATCAACAGATTAATTGGTTATTGCTAATTTGCGCTTTCTGTAACAGTTTCGGATTTAGAAACAAGAATTGATTTTCTGCTATTAAATAAAAGATGAATCATAAAGATATTTTGAAAACGAGAAGAGTTACGATTTTTCGAGTCGGGCCATGCAAGAGAAAAAGTAAGTTTAGAGAAAAGCAGATTAAAATTCATTAGCTCTAATGAATGGTGAAGTGGTAGTTCTGCCTTGTAAATCGAATGAAAATAATTAGCAATCTACTTATTGTTAATAATTGAAACACTGATATTAAACGCCATAAAGAATGGATTAATGAAGATGTGCGTAGACAGACTGACATGGCGAGAACGGAAAATTGTTTTAAATTCTTTTGAACATTTCATTAAAAAACTTGTACATCAGCAGGGCAGTGGAAGAAGCATTTGAAGTTGATGGATGCTATAAAATAACTATTTATATCACTCGAAAAGATAATGGATGTGATCACGTGGTCTTGCATTCGGCGTAATATCTGTAATCCTCGGTCATCGACGTGTGTAATTACACTGTTCGACAAAAAATGATCTTTCATGCCAATTCTTTTCTTTCTCAAAATAGCAAAATTACCGCAAACTGTGGTCGATAAAAACAAATATGACAATATATTTTGTTTGATACCTCTAGTTTGATGATATATTAACTTCAAATAGAAATGCTAAAAATATATGTAGTAACTCTTTATTTTCTGAAAATAGCTCAAAGTACCATAGGTACGGGTCGATAAAAATTAATGCCACATTAAATATTGTTCAGGAGGTCAAAGTCTGGTTTTGTAGCTTCACTAACCTAAAATAAAATGACTTATTCACGTGAATGTCTTCTCTTTGGTCGTCGTTTGTACTCCTTTTCTGTCTTCTTGTCCGTCTGTCTTTTGTCGTTTACAGTCCAACAGTAGTCCACGAGCATAGCAGAGTTCAATTTACTCTTACACCTTCATTCCATTTGCGAAATGTCCTGTCGGAATCGCTCTCGATGTTCATTAATTACAGCATCGGAGTGGTCGGGGGAGGAGTCCGGGCGAGATTGTAGACACTTTCACCTCTTTTTTTCTGGTCATCTCATTCCGGAGGGCATGCTGAACGCTCTGTATTGTTTGTCCTCGTAGGTTCACATCGCATGTCTTGCATATTGTATGTGGTGCCCGGGACTTGTCAAGATCTCCTAATTGCATTCTAAAATAGGAGTCTTTATGATTGGAATAATTCGACATTTCTGGAAACCTGATGTTATTTCAACTCACACATGCCAAAAATTGTCAGGGGACTTTTTAGAATTTCACGGCATCCTGGATTCTATGTAAACTGAAATACAAATGAATATTTGTTAGTTAATAAAGAGTATTTTGCATTTACACACAATCTAAAGAAACTCAATATACTTCCATACCAGAAACAACCTACACAGAGTAATAATAATTACCTATAACCGATCACTGCTGTGCTCAGATGTGCCGGTTGTCTCATGTTGTAGATTTACTGCATGTAAAATATCCTTAAGCCTAAAAGAACCTCTGAGCTACATTTAAATCGCCTATTTGGTCGTTCGAGTAATACCTTCTTTCTCCGCTAAATGGTGAAAGGAGCGCAGCGAAATTTGTCTTGTCAGACGAAAGAGCATCATATTCTCATTATCACATTTTTCATTGCAAGAAAATATTATGTTCCCCGTTTTTGACTTCAAATCAGCATCAACTCAACTCGTCTGGTCTTCCATTCCAAATTTGTGTAAAGGGCAGAGTGTCTCCATTGATTAGCATTATCACACATATTTGTCATTACATTTGCATTGTGTTAGTATTATATTTATTCTGATAAACAACATTTTTATCAATTGTCACCTTTTAAATGAGGCATTGAAATATTTTTCATTACATTACGGAATGAAGTATCCTTGTAACAAAATTGACTTCCATAAATACAGAATATTGTATTCATAATATGACACAATAATTCAGAAATGTGAATATACACCGCTATATATTACCACAACCCTGATCTTTTTTGCACATGAATAGTTCCACAAATCAAAGGTACTTTCCACATGTTGCCATTCTCGTCGTCTGTACAACAGTGCCAAATATGTATAATTATTGTATGTTTACGTCTCGCAATATAATTATACTATTTTATTAGTGACTATTAGTTTTACACACTTCATAATTTACTTTTAGATTCCAAATTCATACTACAACAACCCAACTTTGACAATATTGTCATAATCAGAGCTTGCGTCCTTAAATATTTTTTAACAACTGATCTATGTCTGTGTTATTAGTAAAGATCGAATTGAGAATGCGATTTTGGTATATAACTGTAAATTGTGAACTGTCTGTATAAAATTGTCTTTAATAAAATATTGTGTATAATCTAATATGTAACAAATGTTTTTTTGTTGGTTTGTTTTTGGTTCGTGCTTAATGCGTTGCTGTACCGTTCATAAGATGGCGATATAACTTTGTCAACTTATTACTTGCTCTTCCAGGAAGAATATAGACATAGTACGATGAGAATGTGCATATGCCTGTGCACACGGACGCGCGTTAAGTATGATGTTATGTAGACTCAAGGGCCTTGATCAGGGTGCATTACGTCACGACGCTCTATTCGCCATCTGCCACACACTGCAGTACGATTATTAAGACGTCTTTGTTGCGTATTCTGCCCCTGCAATTGTGAAATTTCTCCCGGAAGAGACAGAGAAACACAGAGAGAAACAAACCGAAACCGAAAGTCTGAGAAAGAGATAGACACACACACACAGAGACAGAGATAAAAACAGGGGGAGAGAGGGAAAGAGAAACGGAAATACACGGAGTGACCGAACCAGACTCAAAAGAAAGCCTTTCGTCTACTGAAATTTTTGCAGAGCGTAGCGTAAATCGTGATTAACAATCACGTGGCCAGTAGCATGTACAGTTGCATGTAAAGTAGCATGTAAAGTTGCCAGTAGCATGTAACATTGCAACAGCGAAGCATTGCCGTGTTCACTAGCTGTGTATAAATATGCAATTGTATCTAAATTCGCACATCTGTAGTGCGCTAGAACGCACATATACCGTTACGTTTTGATGATTTTTTATGCCATGGCTTTTCCATTTCACGAAAGTATAGGTGCGCGTTGATAACACTTCGATATGTAGATACATTCATTGGAATTTGCAATGGTTAATGGTTTCTGATACTATTTTGTAATAGTATTAGTTTTTATTAATTCATTCGCTTTTATTAATTAAACATTATTGACTTTGACTGAGCGTAAGGTAAGTGCCTTGAATAATATATAATTTATTGTATTTTTCATCCCACTTTGGAACAATTAATAACAGAATTCTCGACAATATTTTGTATACTCACACTTCTTGACTGAGGTAAACATTCGACCAAAAACAAGTAAAGCGTCTTTACATAGGTTCCAATTGGAGCAATGGTAGGATCAATTCCCGGAGGGATGCTAGCTGACATGTTTGGGAGGAAGACAACTCTTCTGGTAATGACTGCACCCTGTCTGGTTTCATGGCTTATCATCATTTTCTTCAGTAACTCTGTAAGTAGAAAAATATTTATATCTGTAACATAGAAACAGTTGTTTGCATTGTTAAAGGTGGGCAGTAAAGACTGCGGCAGAATACGAAGAATTTTCTTTAATTGTCTGGTGCTCTTAGAGATGATTATGGATCTACTCTTTTATTTCTACTGTTTCATTGGAGAGGTTCGAAAATTAAACATTTCACAACTACACACTGAAAATTAGTAAATACATAATTAATCTTTGTTTTTCAGTTCTCTCAAACAGTAGCTCAGAAAAATTCTAATACTTCAGAATTACTGTCATGAATTTTGCTGACGCTGCCGGTTTGAGAAAAAAATGGAAAAAAATGTCACACTGAAGTAAACAATTTGCACAGGTTGAATTATTGTACCTGTCCCGTGGCATCGCTGGTATTATAATGGGCATTGTCTTGGTAGTGGTACCCCTTTACAACGAGGAAATTGCAGAGGTAGGGATCAGCATAAATCTATGATTTTCTCGTGAAATAGAAGGTAAGATGAAATTAGATCAATTGATTTGCTATGAAAATAAATACGTTAGAATATTTCTAAAGGAATTTGAAATGGTGTTTTATATCACTCGCATTTTACATTTGTTATTTGGCAAGATCTATTGTATTTTGCCTACTTCGATTACCGTACCGTCCAATTATTGTAATTTATACTCTTTTCATAATCATTTTATTGGCTTATTTTAATAAATCTTGATATGTAAGTCACTGTAATACTTGAAGTTTTGTTTGATGCAGGTGTCTGTGCGGGGAGCAATAGGTGTCTACCAGAACATGATGGTCACAGTAGGAATATTAATAGGCTATATGGTTGGAGCTTTTGTACCTTATCTATGGACGGCCATCATTCCTTGTATCATTCCAATCATCATGTTTCTGACATTCATATGGATGCCAGAATCCCCTACATATCTCGTCAGCATCGGCCGTGGAGGAGACGCGCACAGAGTCATTAAGTAAGCAAATATATTCGCTAATTTAGACTCCTTTCTATTATGCAGTGTCGACGTCCTAAAATTTTGATAAGATATAGTAATACAATTTTGATAAGTATAGTAGAATAAGTATTTATATTAAATAATATATTTTATGTATGAACTTGAAGATGGCTCCTCATACATATCGAGCTATGAATAGTAATGTTAGAATACAATTTAGACTAGAGAAGAGATTTACAGAACAGATTTTGTTTAAAGCCAAAATCTCCATATTCAATTTTGTAATTATTAAATGCTGAAATGTTCCAGTTTTCAATAGTACAGAGAGTTCGCAGGAAATGTGATACATACGAGGAGAAAAAATAAATAAAGAATAGAAATGTTGTTTTAGAAAAACATTGATTAAAAAATAAAAATTGCCTACAGTTCACGCAAAATTACGCAAAAACGCATATTTTCGAAAAATTGCACATAACTTTATTTCAAGGCCTGTCTTTAGAAAACAGATTTTATTCAGGAAAAAATCCTTATCTTTAATATTGTATTTGTTAGAAGACGCCCCCAAAAATAAACTTTTACAATTCTCGACAAATCAGGAAGTTCAACAAACATTACACTTCGCTCTTACCTTAAGCGTCCTCTACTCTAGTATTTGAGAACAAAATTTAATTAAAAGATGGTGTCATTTTGTAGGCAATTTAATGTTGTTGAAGCTTCATGTAAAGTACTCCAAAAAACAAAAACATCTTCTTGAAACTCAGAGGGCCTCTAGTACATTTAAGTTAATTGGAGAATATGAATTTCGGAGAAAATCGATTAATCGTTTAGGTTGACTACATACGGACATGCGGACGGATAGGCAGTCGTTTTTCCGTCAATCAATTTTTCGGAATCATGGACCCACAAAATATGGATATTAACAACAAAATGTGTTAGAGGAAGTAATTTCCCGTTCATAGAAATAAGCTATATCACCTTATATGTAACCAGAACCCGGCTATAAGAGGTTTTCTGGAACACGACTGCAATACTTTCTTTCTTAAGTAAGCGTAAGTGTAAAAAACTGAGATGTTTTGAGTATTATGTGAAAATAAAGATAAGTTGACAATGGTGGTAAAACAAAGGATGTGAGTTCAAGGACAAGTTGTTCAAGATGAAAAGTAACAAAATAATAATAATAAATGATGAATAGTGGAAGCTAGTAAACGGCGGGTAAGAAAGGAAATTGGAAGGAGAAACGATATTAAGAATAGGTGCCGTAGTATATTAAGTGAAGGGGAGAAGCCTGGGAAGAAATAGATGAACTAAAGAGTTTGCGAGAGCATTGGATACTTTTACTATTTAATAGTAATTACTCTTTGGATAGGCGTGTACGAGCACTGAATATTTAATGATCGGTTTTCCTATTATACTGAGGATTGAATCTCGGTTTGTGGCTCGGTTTGTGGTATTAGCTAAGGGAGATCAATAACCAATGTTGCATCTATTCGATTATCACTCGCAAAAGAACGTTTAGTTTGTGAACAGTGTTTCAGGGCAACATTCCGATACTCACTCACCCGTTTATACTAGAAAACGTTCCTTCATCTAGTTCATATAGTTTGCAAATTTTGTACATGTACTCCATATATGCAACGATATACAATTTATTTTTAACAGGTTTATGTTTAATTTGAAATGTATAATCTTTAGTACATTATGTAATATATAATATATCATGTAGTAGTGACGTGTAGCAATAAAAATACAAAACAACAAAACCACAAAAATATTTTTCCATAAAGATGCACGCACTCTGCTGGAGATCCACAAATAAAATACTGTCGAAATAATGTACTCTCATATTTCCACATAAGTCAGCAAATTTTCAAGTGAAAAGTCGATCTTAAAAAACTAATTTAGAATACCAAAGATATTATTTTCAATGCAGTTGGTCCAAATGAACGGAAGTTTTGAAACTTCAGGGTCACGTGTAACCTGTATTTATTATATTTATTATTTATTATTAAGTATTATTATTAAGGATCCTGTCCTGGGCGACCCGTAATGTAACAGTCAGACTCCTTACATTTCATCGCTGGAGCCAGTTTTCAATCTTCGTCCGATCCCGCTGGAATTTGTGATTAATTGCTTGATTAATAATTATTTGTTTTGGAGCGCGGCAAATTTAACGGGTATTAGGCCCGAAAGTGTAGTGCTTGCTTTTATCACGGAAGGTGGTGGTGTTCCTCCCCCCACTCACAACGAGGTATCCCCCAGCAGTATTTCACTGCCTCAGTCGGGACAAGCTCTAATATCTTGACTGGTCTCCTGACATGTGTGATAGAGTAGTGCATATGTGTGTGTGTGTGTGTGTGTGTGTGCAAGTAAGGGGTAAGAATTGAACAAGAATATGTAAGAAAAAATCGTAAGCGGTCCATGGTCCGTTTGTTAGGCTACTGCTCCGAAAACCTTCGCCTGGTGTTGATCGGAGAAACCACGGAAAACCATCCATTATAGCAGACGATCTCTAGAATTATTCTTCAAGCAGCGGCTGAATTCCACCTAGTTATCTAGTGCTAAAAATCCTGCCTCTATCAGGACTTGAACCCCAGGACCTCCCGGAATAATGATGATGATGATGATGATGATAATAATATAAATATAATGTACATAATACAATCATAATATAATATAATTTATAAATAAATAAATTAAGAGAGACAGTTTGTCTCAGTGAATTTTGCACGTAAGCGAAATGGCCAGCGCTCAAGAAAATAAGCGTGCAACCCGATGGCGCAGGTGGCTGCGCGGCGGGAAGTCGGACTTGGGCGCGGACGTGACCCAAGTGACGGAGTCGGCGCGCAGGGCTCGCTCTGGGAAGCTGGTGCCCGTCCCGCTGCTGGTGCAGCGCATCGCCCGCGCCCTCACGCAGCAGCCGAGCGCCTACGCGCTCTGGGTCGTCTTCCTGCTCATGGTCTTCAGGCAGCTCACAGGCCTCCACGCAGTGGTTTTCTACACGGTGAGCGACCGACGCACGATCGTTTTTCCTTTCCCGTATATGTACGTAAATGCGGAGTTATATACGTGGTATAGGGAAATTTATGTAATGCTGTAGAAAATCCATTTCGAGATTTCAATGGAAATACACGTTTTGGGGTTCCAACACACCGAAAATGTCTTTTTTTCAAAACGTCCGTCAGTCCGTCCGTCCGTCTAGTGTCTGTGAACACTACTAGCACCTAAACCATGCGCAAGAGCTTTTCCAAATTGAAGAGACACCTGTACATCTGGTTCGAGTCAAAATTTTGAGACTTTGAAAAACATTCTTCAAAATTTGGGGGTACTTTACCTGATGCCCTCCGGACATTTTCAAAAGTTTCTCAAAAATGGATCCAATTTTTTCTTTAAACATTAAGTAAAGATAGTGCTAAATGTACTCTATAAGATTACACGAACGAGTTGCTCTATTCATTCGCTTTTACAAAAAGTATAAAACTGTAATTTTTGACTTGTCTTCCTTGTCGATAATATTTATGTTAGCGGCAATTTATTCACATTGTTGTATTTATAAGTACATGTGCTATAAGTAATGTCATATAAAGCCTTCTATACAATAGCAAATGAACCTAAATTTAACATTCACACTTAATAACAAAATGTTTGAACTATTATCATTCATACCGTGCACATTACAATTTTGATGGTCATATACATTGCTGACGATTTACTAGATCTACTACAATACTTGGCCTTCTCATAAATTTACTCCGTACGCGCGGGTAATATTTGCAGAATATTCCCTTCCCTGACTGCGATAGCGTTGCCATCGGTTCGCAAATCCGTTCCATCCACCATTTCACCATTACGTTTCATCAGCGGGGCTCTCCGTTCTATATTTCCACACATCCTATGCGTTTCTACGCAACCTACTAAATGCCTTATTTGTGGCTCTCAATACACATTCTCGCTGACAATTCACTCTCCCAAAAACACAATAACTTGCCAGCACATGCTAGCACATGTCATCGGGTCGAAATCTATCATTCCTCTGTGTGTATTTTTTCAGACAGACCAGTCTTTCGATTGTTTTTCAACAATAAAAAACTGCTCGCTTTCTTCTGTCACCGAGATCTCTTTGGAACATTTTATATTTTCGTTACCTCTATTCTGATTTCGCACTTTTAAGAGGTTCTGGAAATTTTGACTTTTAATTTACCGCGTTTCTCAAAGTTCATTACTCTCTGATTCACATGCTTTGCCGAAATTCTTACTTATTTCGAAAGCTACTTATATCAGTTGCCCATATTCAATTGTCTTTCCATGTAAATATCTTTCTGCCTCTAAGTTCTTCGAAATTTGTGTTCCCCTTTCCGAATTGCTTCCGGGTGATTCATAATTGTTTATTTTTCTAACACTCGTTTTCTAGTTCGAAAGTTCCTCCGTTATTTAACGAGAATATAAAATTTGGTTCCGTGTCTACATTGGCACTCGTATCTACCGACTTATTTACTGAAACATACCCTTTCCAACGAACCAGCATAATTCCTAACCTAAATTGGGTACAAATATATAGTAGCTACATGATTTAAAATACGGAAATAAACTTAACTAAAACTACAATGGTAATAAATTAATCTTGTTCTCTGATAAACACCGACGAAAACAACGAAGTTTCGAAACGCGATAGATATTTCATAAGCTCGCTGGATGTAATGAATTGCTGTACATCTGAATCACAGCACAAACAAGGCGGTATTTTAGAGTTTGTCGTTAATCCACGAGAAGAATCTTTAACGGCGAGATGTTTGAAATATGAATGAAACAAATGGTAGTAAAAAAATAAAATAAGAAGTGGACAATTTACAATTAATTTAAAATAAAAATGGCTGATATTGTCAGGGTACCCAACACATCATCCATATCCATGGACGCTATGCCCCTGATCACACTAGAGAGTATAGGTTCTAATCTTAGCAGAAACATCTTTAGACATAGTTCTTGCTATCGAGCTCTATGCGTCACTTCGGGTAGTTGTATTTTTAGTTTGTTAGTTTAATAAAAGTCTAACATTAATTTCGGACTCATTAAAGAACATTTCCACATTCTCTTTGCCACTTTGAAACTTAATCGCATTAACTATTTACCAGCTTTCCTTTATTTTTATCCTAGCCTTCCTATTTTATATTCAAACATATATTGTAAAAAAGTTCGAAAAATGGATGTAGCACTGAAAGAACAATTTTTTGTCCAAATTTTTTTCAAGAACGACGCATTCTCCTTCAAAGCGTCGAGGGTTTGATTCAGTTGAATTGCAGCAAAGAATTTGTACATTGTCTTCGATAACATATTGCGTTAACACATTCCAAACAGCATAAGTGTGCACTTTACCAGAATAATATTGCAATATCGGATAAAAGATAAGCTGCTGGCTGTCCCCAAAGGTAACACCAATTGTAAGTGTTTCTTCTTTTGGTTCCCTAGTATTTAAAGTAGACGACAGCGTACCATCTCAATAACAAGTAGGAAATTTAGATATATTACTCTTAAATCAGATTTCATTGTTTCGTAACGTTCTCTTCTCTTCTTGCGCATGATTCGAAGAATAGACGACTTATTAATACAGAGTTCTTCGTGTATTGTGGGCAAGTGCCTCTACTGTATAAAGGATGTATACAAAATATATTATACTCAGATAGAATCTATTTAAAGCAACCATTAGTTTAGGAGTAATGAAATTTGGGTGCCGTGTATTGCAACATTATGTATTGATATACTCTCCTCTCCTAAAAATTCACCAACATTGATTTCACCTGAATTTGGAAGTTCGTTGTCTGAATCTTTAGAGAATGAAGGAGGTAAGGCAGAAGAAGTAGATGCTTCACACTGTTATTTCTCTTTCTTTTTTTCTTCTTGTAATGTTCTTAGTCTCTCATTTCTTCTTTATCCGCGAGATTTTGGTCTACTCCTGCAAGATAGCTGTTACGTCCTGGCCATAGAGTAATGAACCACCTTAGTTTGTGTCCTGGCTCTGTCTGCAAAACTAAAAATATTTTGTCTTTTTCCATTATTTGTTAAGCATCGGATGTGAAGTACCAAATATATTGTTCAAATTATTTCTAATCTCCTCTTCACGATGTTTAAAAATATCATCCCACTGGTTTGCGTATTTTTGTAATTGTTTTCACTCCGAATAGTACAAGTTAATAAGTTTTTGTGCTTTCTTCCAAAATATCATGCACTCGTGAACCACATGTTTAGCACTTGCACAAACTGTTAATTTTGTTACCCATATGTCATAGAATAAAACTTCAAGAACTTGTTTATGTGATGGTAAATTGTATCCAGTTATTTGGTATTTTAGATTAATATATAATATTACCTCCTACTAAAACACTCTCTCTTCGGCACTGCATATGACACTAACATATGACATTATGTTAGATTATCAATCTGTACACAAAGTGTGATACGATCGATTAAAATTCATGTACTGTTATGCTCGGACCTGACTCAACGATAGATGATAGGTCTGGACTTGCCCGTTATGCGAGTTCGTGCTCAAGTCGGCACGGGATAGATTTCTCCAATATCAACAAAATTTTGTACAGGTATATTTAACGGTCATTTGAACAAAATTGGAGAGTGAGTGATGAAAATTTTTAAAGTCAGAAAATAAGGGACACCCTAGTGTGGCATGGACAAGAAGACTGGCAGATTCCTGCCAATATTCAATCTCTAAGGCGGTTTAGCTGATACGGCGGCAGGGTCTTATCCCATCCACTAAGTGGCGTCTTAATAAACCTATTTTTTTCAGCCCTCTCCCCACTCAAGAATGTCTATGAACGTTAATAAATTAAGTAATCATACTGTATTTATGCACTTATTAGAGTAGAACTTCGATTATTCGGAATTATACTAGAAGATAACGCCGATTTGATAACGAAGAAATTCGAATTTGATAAATCTGGAAATTAGTAAAAGTCTTGTCAGGATTAAGTACAGCAGTAATCTACGATATTAAGAGCAACAAACGCCATGTACATAAAACAACCAATATTGAAATGTTTACGAAAAAAATCGAAAGTTAAATTATTAGTGAAGATAAAATACTTACTCTAGTATATGTATTAAAATAAAATATGAACAGAAAGCTTATTAATTTTTTCCCTTTATTGTATAAATTGACAGCTGCATCCAGTTGCATAATGATAGTCATTACGATACAGATTTGATGATACGATTCTTGGCCAATCGCAGAGAAGTTTACAAATCAAATACTGACAGTAAATGTTTCGTTCAATTGTGTACATTGAAATTGTATTTATAATATTATATTATGCTTATCGGTTTTAATTTATTTTATTATTAGTATTTTTCGTGGACAACTATTTTAAATAAATTGGATTGTAATTTCACTTTGATTCTATTTAACTAGCGCAGTACTCACTCTTATGCGGGCTGGTAACGAAATCTACCTGCTGCAGGGTAGGCTAGGGTCAGGGAGCTGTCCACTAGGTAGCCTTAGCTGAATCCTGCATGTCAACTGCCATGAAACCATTCAATGAAAAAGTTTAACTTACAAAAGTTACATACGTTGTAGAAAAAGTACTATATGAAACAATGTAATACGTATTAATACACTTGTGTGAAGTAAATCCACATTACAAAGTCGACTGCTTGCGAAAGATTCTCGCATCTTGGAATGCTATTCAATAGACTACTGCGGAAAGTGACTTCTTGCTTTCTTAAATACTGATAAAAGTGAATTCAATGTCGTATAACCGACATCAATACCAACAAAAGCAGTGTATGAATAGATACGAAATTTTTTCAACTTCTTCTTCAGAATTGTCGCAGTGTCTTTCAAAAATTAGTAAAGATTATTACAACTCAAATGGGAAAAATAAATAATTTATATAATATGTTGGTAGATCACCAAGATAATTATTTTTCGCCTGTCGCTAAGAACAGATTGGCACCTAATATGCACCACCAGATGCGGTGCAACCGAACTGGTTCCGAATAGATTCGGTAAAGCGAGTAGAAGTGAGTAAAATAAAAAATCTAATTGCAATGTTCTGTAAAATAAAATGAAATAAAATTACAGTATTTTATTGAACTTTAAACCAATTACGTTAAAAATGATAATCTTAAACACCGTGGTTTATATAAAATCGATCTTTTTACTCTTCGATATGAATTGTATTTGAAGAAAGCCCGTGCGCCGTCGAATATTTTGCTAGCACGTCTGTAAACTTTAGTCTGCTCACGCCTATCCAGAAGCTCATTAGAAAAGCAATAAAGGTGATCATTTCACGGTAAGTTAATCTTTTGTTGAATTTCCAAGTAAATCTCGCATATATCGTGGTTTCGTTGGCTTTCAAATGATATATTACAGTACGTTAAGCCAAGTCTTATAACACACTCCCCTAACTAAAGTAAAAAAATGTAAGGCATTATCCCAAAATATTAATTTTTCAGGTGGAGATTTTCGAGGATGCGAAGAGTGTCGTACCAGCCCCGTATGCGGCCATCATTATTGGAGTGGTTGAAGTTATAGCAACGTATCTCGCTAGCGTACTTGTAGACCGATGGGGTCGGAGGTTTCTGCTTCTGACGTCCGCTGTGGGCACGACCGCATGCCATGCTTCTCTTGCAATGTACTATGCATTTTTGCATCATGGATATGACCTGGATGATTTTTCTTGGCTACCTCTGTTGTTCATTGCATTGTTTATAGTAAATTGTGCGTGTGGATTTGGTCCTCTGCCGTGGTTTATGATGGCGGAACTAACGCCAACTGAACACAAAAATTGGGCTGCAGGAATGACAGGTTTCTTAAACTGGGGTTCAATGTTTCTCGTTTTAAAGCTATTTCCTACGTTAACTACGTATTTGGGAGAGTATGTTGCCTTCGCCATATTTTCTCTGAACTGCTTACTAGCCTCATTCTTTGTGTTCTTTTGGGTTCCTGAGACAAAAGGGAAAACTCTTGAAGAAATTCAAAACGAAATAGCCGAATCTCGGGGCCATTGAAAAATGTATAACGATGTAAAGAATACATTGTCTTTAGAGATCTCGAATTTTTGCAATCCAAAATTTAGAAACTTGAAAACTAAACGATTTTAAGAATCCAAAGATACACATTTTCGTATATATTACATGTATAATTTATATTTACTTCATAAGGATTGAGAGGTTTATATATTTGAATATTTAGATGCTCAATTTTAAGTGTATGTGTGTTTCTTGTACAGATTTTTTATGACATTCTTGTTTTCGGGAAGAAGGTAAAATGTTTTCGTTCACACTGAGAATTGCATTCAGTCTAATCTTAACATTAGTTTGATTAGTTTAATATTGACTTTTATGGATTTCACTAAAATCGTTCTCGATATTTTAAAATTAGATTAAAGATAAACGTGATATAATTAAAACATTAGGCCACCAGCGTGAAATTATTTTATATAAGGTAACATTAGTTTTGCACAAATACCTGGTATAGTTTTACTTACTACTAATAATCTTAAAAATGTCTTTTAAAGAATAAAAAGGGAAAAAGGAGTTCCTAAATAATGAAGAGAATGTGTAATATTTCCAAACAACGGAAAATGTAGCTTAGATAATATAAATATAATATTATAGAGTTTACAGTCATTGATGTTTACGTACTAAGTAACATAACAGTATTTAAATAAAATATAACATTTAGTAAAAAAATTAATGAATGTTTAATATTGATTTAAAACATTATTATACTCTGAACAACCACAATTTTTGTGTTCAATATACCTGTATATTCAGATCTGAAAAAAATCTATAAGCGCACGTATGTTTTTTTTATCAACCGACTATTTAATGCAATTGTTATGTTCCTTGCATA
Source organism: Gryllus bimaculatus (assembly GCA_017312745.1). Classification (NCBI taxonomy): domain Eukaryota; kingdom Metazoa; phylum Arthropoda; class Insecta; order Orthoptera; family Gryllidae; genus Gryllus; species Gryllus bimaculatus. Next base: position 143,022 of record BOPP01000384.1, on the reverse strand, counting down.
CTGAGTTAATGAAATATATATATATAGGTTTATAATCTATAAACCACACCATCAATGAATATCTACCGCAAGATATTTTTACTGGATTTGACATAATGTAAAATGAGTGTCGTGGAAGTTATTAAATTTCTAGAATAGTAATTCAAATTTTTTGTCATCTGAAATGGATTACTATTTTACAATTATGACGTTAAAAGTGGGGAAACAAGTGGGGAAAGGTGTTACAACAGCTGCAATGCTTGTTAGCCTTAACACAAAATTCCTTCAAATTACATTGAACCTGGACATTTGCGCCACAAATAAACAAAATAAAACTGTCATATCTTGAAATAAAACAGTGGTTTTGAATGTGACTTCAACGTTTATGTTACACAGCAGTCCCGTTGCTTACATAGGTTGCTTTTTTGCTTCTCGTTCTGCCAGTTATATAGGAGTAATATAGCGTAGTAGCAGGGGAAATTATGTAACTGTGACGGAAATCGATTTCGAGTTTCAACGGAAATACCACGTTTGAGATCCCCTGAACACGGAAACAGTGTTTTTTTTCAAAACGTCAGGTCTACACGTCCGTTTGTCCGGTCTCTCTATCCATCTGTGTCTGCCGTACCGTCCGTCGTCCGTCTGCTATCTGGTGACACCTACTAAACACGGTCGGTAAATGTCTTAGTGTTGTTTATGTTTGTACAGAAACCAAAAAAAAGTGACCCACGCAAAATGGTTTCAATTGCTTTTGGCGTCGTTTGGGGCTGAATGAACTTCACCAGTTACACTGTTATCGTATGATGTGAATCTTGAATGAATCTATATTTAGTACGTAAATTATTAGTTAATATTGCTAATATTGCAACAGTGTTCAAACGATAATAATGAATGATGATGAATGGTTAATAATTAATCAATAATAATAATAATAATAATAATATTAATATAGTTTTAAATACGTTCAAGAGAGCTTATTTTCAATAGGCATATAGAATGATATTATTTGAGATTTTACATTGTAACAATAAGGACCGGAGGCTATTCAAGAGTAAGGAATGATTTGAGGCCTTATGAGACGCGGAGTGTTAGATTTTCAAATGTACTGGGCCATTTATCTATAAGGGAGAAATCAGGAAAGAAAAATTTCCTTACGAGAAGTGTACATGTGCACCGCGCCGCGCCGCGCGCATGTTGTATGTGTTGTGTGAGGTATTATGTTCTCCATGTATGTCGGTTTTGGGGCGTCTTGAATTTCATGTTGTCGCCCGTGTTGTCTTTAAACTTGCATTGATAAGTAATTCCGGGGCGTGGACTTTGGCTAAGGGTTATTAGTCTGAAACGTTAGTGTCTAACTTTGCATCGTGGCTTTGTAGAGTGATCTTCAACCGGTAAGTTAGATCCGGCGCTGACTACCTCAGCTCGCGGAGATTTTCCCACAACCAGTATCCTCCACCCTGTTACCGTCTCAGCGAGAGAGTTTCTAAAGTTACCAACTTGTCTCCTCTCATGTGTAGCAGTGTAGGAGACTGGGAGTGTAACGGTGTAAGTAAGAAGATGAGGATAGGTGCAGGAAGAGGAACGGAGAATCGCGCGTAAGCCGGCTGGCCGTTTGTATGATATCCTTCGGTTATTTCGGGCTCGCGTTGATCGAGAAAGCCACGAAAAACTACTTGATCAGATCAGGCGCCACTAGACTCTCTGACACGGCTTGCATCGACT
>BOPP01000384.1:47272-140820 GCA_017312745.1 Gryllus bimaculatus | reverse complement strand
GACCCCTCCCCGCCCTCGCCACCGCCATCACCACCGCCACCGGCACCACTACCACCACCACCTTCATTTTGGTCGCTTCTTAGTCACCACCACCTATTACAACGCGCGACTTCGCGCCAGCGGCATCAAGAAGACCTGCTCCACAGTCTGCGAAGTGCTTCGGCCGGCAGCTCCACGCTGTTATCAGACGCTGTTGCGTACCTGGTCCCTCCCGGCGGGGTAACGCTTTGTGTGATAAACTGATTTTATTGTTCTGTCTGCGATTTATTGGTTGTTGCTAGACTCGTTTGAAAAGGATACTATGATGACTTTGTGATCTGCTCAAGTGGCGAACTATAATGGACTTGTGAGAAGTGATCTCCATCATTCTTCTGCAAGACTGTTTCAGCAGAAGCTGCAGCGCCGAACGACACATTTACAGGTAATTTAAATTCATTTTCTGCCGGAACATCCAGAGATATTCCTGATATCGAATAATATTATGGTTTCACACAAATTATTTTAAAAATATGATTTAAATAATTCGAATGTCTCCTTTACTTATAAACCACTGTCCAAATTACCATTTCTGTTCAATGCACTAATGTAAGTGAAAAAATGTCTGGGATAATTCAAGTGTAATTTCTGAGGTAAACAATTTTCTTAAGAAAAATCATTTTTAATTGGACCTGATCTGGATTCGCCTCTACTGTGTTTTATATTTTGTCTTTATGTTTGAGTTTTGTTATTAGCTACACAACTTCAGTAATTGCTACGTTTTATTTAAAACTATGGTTGTTGAACGAATGTTTGAATCATGAACTCCGTTACCGTAAAATAATTTCAAATAATCATAATATATTTTTTAAATAAACGAAACTGCATCGACTACTTTTCTATGAATTCATTTTAAATATGAAAATTATAATATTTCAAAGATCAGTTCGTAAACACTCTAAAACCGTAGAAACTTCTACTTTAACTAAAACAGATGCTAAATTACTAATGAGTGATTTTATTCTAGATAGTTTTTGTAGCAACTCCTTTTATTAATTAAAAAAATATCAGGTCGTTTTCGAGAAAATAATAATTATTCGTATGTTCGATCGAGTCAAAACGCTTTTGCTAAATGTTTTTACCCAATTTTGCTAACAAACTATACCAACAGGGGAGTATTTAAATTACTGCAAAATAACGCTAAGGAGTGGTTCTAGAATGAATAATTGTATATTTAGAGCATTCCTACAGAGAGCTTTGACTGATTCACCTGATTAAGATGTTTGATTAATTGATTGATGTTTTCGGGTGCGTCAACGGATAAGGTCATCAATCCCGTAAGTGTAGTGCATGCTTCCATCCCCGGATATGGCGGTGATATTCGATCACTGGCTGGCGGAATCTAGCGCCGACCTTCCGCTTGCGGGGATTTTCCCAAACATGGTCTCTCACCAACGGGGCACCTTCTAAGCTGGGGCAAGCTCTGAGCTGCAGACTGGTTTCCCGGCATGTGCGGTAGTGTAGGGCATGCCAGTGTGTGTGTATAAGGGGGTGAGGATAAGACAAGAAATAGGAAGGAGTGATCGCGCGCGGTCCGTAGCGTGCTGTGGAATTCGCCTGGTGTAGATCGTGAAATCACAGAAAACTACCGATTCGGCCGCTGGAATTATCCGCCAGACAGCGACTGTATTTGACCTACCTCTCTTCCTAGTGTCGAAAATCCTGACACTGTCGGGACTCTCCCACTAGATCCTCCCGGTCAGAGGTACTGCAGTGACATCACTGGATGCCTTGAGCCGCCTTTGCCGGTCCACCCAGATCGGTCGTTCCACAGAACATGGCGTTTTGGTCGTAACTGCGGAATTTTCAGGAGTTGTGGGCGACAAGTATCATTAGTCTGAGCGAATGAATGTTGCTCCGGGCCCGTATTTTACTTGAGATTTTTTACCGTAAGTGTACTGAATGTTCCTTTCCGGAAGGTGATGGTGTTTTCCGCCAGTGGAACATGATATTTGACTTACACGCCGGCTTACAAATTTTTCCACTTCAGGTTCTTTCCAAACGGACCATAACCAAGTCTTTCAATTCGCTTAATTAAGTTCAACTAATTTTGAGTTTTTCCTCACTGAAGTATTTTGCCTCCGAAAAAGTCTTTCAATAGAGTAAAATTGTGATCCCCGAATGGGAATGAAATGTGGTCTGTGGATTTGATGGTAGATTCATCTGTTGTAGAGCCACCATTCGTGCTGATAACAATTGAACAAATGGGTTCGAGCAATTCAGAACGACGGCGATGACTGTTGTCTGATTTTCTACTCCCTCATGACAATATCAGACCTCATGTTGCAGCAAAACCACAAGAATATTTCACTTTAGACTAGGACATTCGACTACCTGCGTTAGAGATCAGATTTAGCTCCGTCCTTTTATCATCTTTCCTCTATTGAAATACTTTTTGGAGGAAAAAGATTTCTCAGTGACGACTTCAAAATATATGTCACTACTTTCTTTCACAAACTGGTGGCAGATATGTTCGAGAGAGGGATATAAAAACTCATTTATTGATATGCCAAGTGTTTGGATGTGCATGGTGACTTTCTGGGAAAGAAATATGTACGTATGTGATTGTATAATAAAACGTCATCTAAAATGTGTCATTATTTGCTTTTTATTTGACAAAGGGTACCACTTTCAGGACGGCCGTTATCGAAGGTTCAAAAATGATTTCTGGGTTCTATATGAGTGTGCTGTTTTTCTTATATCATAATACAAATAAAATTCGAAATTAAAAATGTTCCTGTTTGGTGCAGGCGAGGTGAAAATTCCATATTCCCCAGTAGCACACTGACTGTGTGTAAGAATAACAGGAAGTCTGATATTTCTTAAAATTGCTAAAACATCATCTTTCAATATTATATGAGACTCACTGACTGATAGTAATAAGAAACATTCACTTACTTTTGTGATACAGCTTGTTTAATTTTGATAAACACATGAAATGAACACAGCAAATGAAGGGTACGCCATGACAATGAGTTAGATGTTATTGCTAGAAAATACAAACCTATAGCACCAAATTGCAATAGAGTTTCTCAGAAAGAATAGTTGCTTGATCAACTTGAAAACTCTAATTTGTGGGTTATTACTGCGTCCCGACTCATTCATGTGAAGAGGGGATATAAAAATCAAATATCAACTGCAAATCCACTTCGCTTCTTAGTTACAAAGGCCCTATACTTGATATGTTGGCGATTTCTAGGTTGTTTTATTAGCATGGACAAATACCTTCATTGAGGAAGAATTCTAAAGGTAGGATTCTGTTTTTTATCGTTTCCAGATTTTTTCAGACGAATACGGACAGCTCGGAGATTCTAAACAACGGTCCAGGAAACGCACGAGTTTCACACACACACTCTTAACGCAGGGTTGCACAGCGGGCAAGTGGATGGCTGCAACAGGAATAGTCTTGCTCCGGCTAGTAGTTACCTTAAATCTACGCAAACAGTTGTAAATAAATTTGTACACATCACTCGTTTGTGATTTGTCATCATCTTCGATGGTATAAAGTTTAGCACACAGGCTTCCAAAATCCAAAGGCGCAGGTTCAATTCAAACTGGGAGATGTGGATTTTTCAAGGGCGAAAAAACCTCACATGTCACGTCACGCTTGTAGTTCTTACCTCTTAACTACCGTAGCACGGAGCAAATTCCTTACCGCAGCAAATTCGAAATCGTCTTTAATAATTCGGAATGGTTCGAATTTTTTAAAAACAATATGCCTTATTGAATGTCCATTCAGAGATGTACAGCAATATTGGTGGCTAATAATACGTGTAGTTTTCGTTTTAAATTTTTCCTATACCACTTATATAGAATAGAAAAGGTTATGGAATACCGTGATGAAAGAGGCGATTCTCTGGCAGAAAAGTCATATTGTAGGTTCCTAATACCTTGTTCCTAAAATATGTAGTAAATAGCTACCTTTAACACTTTGTGTAGTCATAACGCGTGTTTTGTGTTTCTTGATACCGAAAAATTGGCTGATGTCAAAACGTCAGTTTCTTCGCCTCTCCATCTGCCCTTCCGTCTAGGTCCATCCATCTACCTGCCCATCTGTTCGTCTGTCTGCCCGTCCGTCCATCGGTCCGTCTGTCCGTTGGGTATAGAGATATTTTTTTTCGCAATGAAATCTATTCTTTAAAATTATATCTTAACACAGAATCATGTACAATGTTTTTTTTTAAATATGAGTAGTTTTTGCGGAATTTCGCATGAAATGAATGCAATTTTTAAAACAAGGTTTTGTAATAACTGCTCTAAATTGTTTGTGTAAAGGTTGTGAAAGGATAAACTAAATACACTTAATAGTACGACAATATTTGTACGTAGGTCTAACCATTTCAAAAATGCATGTCTAGAGTGTATTATAATGTGCACTATGTGATCAAAAGTATCCTGACTCGTCCAAACTGATGTTATGGTGTGGACGTGTTTTTCCTGGTGGGGGCTTGCACCCCTTGTTGTTTTGTGTGGCACTACGGTTTTGTGTGGCATCACGGTACAGGCCTATGTTGATGTTTTAATCAGCTTCTTGCTTCCCACTGTTGAAGAGCATTTTGGGGAGGGCGATTGCATCTTTCAACACGATCCATCACCTGTTCATACCGCACGGCATGTGACGGCATGTCACGACAATAACATCCTTGTAATGGACTGACCTGCACAGAGTTCTGGCTTGAATTCTGTCGAAAACCTTAGGGATGTTTTGGAACGCCGACTTCGTGCTATGCCTGCCCGACCTACATCAATACCTCTCCTCAGTGCAGCACTCCGTGAAGAGTGGGCCATTCCTCAAGAAATATTCCAGCATCTGATTGAAAGTATACCTACGAGAATGGTAGTTGTCATCAAGACTAATGGTGGGCCAACACGCTATTGAATTCCAGCATTACGGATGGAAGGAGCCACGAACTAGAAAGTCCTTTTCAGCGACGTGTCCGGATACTTTTGATCACGTAGTGTACTAATGCAACCGTTACAAAAAATGAGAGACAATACTTGCTCTTGTAGCACCACTGGTTTTATTTAGGTGAATAAAAGTTTGCCGCGGTCACAGTGGTCAAACTACAGTGATTGTGTGACTTATTAGTAATAAAATTAAAACAAATCACGACGATTTTTCTATCAAATCAGGACTTCTAAGAAATTATTCTGCAGTGCTCTGACGAAATTAGAAGCAATTTCAGTGATAAAGACATCATTCCGGATGAATATTTTGACATCTGGCAATATATGTTTTGGCAATAAATTTAGTGTATTGAAATTATTTATTTTGCTTTATCCTTTTATCATAGTGGTCAAAGCACAAAATACATATTGTCTTATTTTCTTAAAATGACCCTATTAGATATTTTTTACGTCGAAACCTTCTGGATACAACAGATTTCTTGAGAAAATGTATTTTTCCTGATAACATTCCTGATAAAAACAATGCAAATTCTAGGTTACTTAGCAAAATTAGATTATGTTGTTGGTTACGAAATATGGTTTGTTCTTATTTCGTTTCTAATAAAAATATGTCGAGCGGACACAGACAGCACTACTGTGTTCACATGACTCATATACTGGCACGGTGAATAAGGGTCAACAAAACACGACATCCTTCATTAGGAGAACTCACGATTAACCTACAGACACGGGGCACCTCCGAGGCGCGTCTGCTCGATCTCACAGATCTCACAGAATGTGATAGCTCAGGAACAAAGGCGTTGCAGCATCATTGGCCGGGATGTCCTCGAGTTCGAGTCCCGAAGGTTGTGGGCTTTCGATTTTGCTGGATAGCTAATACGGAATCAGTCGGTGTCTGGAAGATGATACTAGTAAGCGGCTGCTCTGGTTGGTAGCTTACTGTGGTTTCTCCTAATACTTTAAGATACTGCGGGGTAGTATCCTAAAAAGCAGGTCACGGAAAGTGCGCGATCTTTCTTTCCTCTTCCTTGTCCTATCCGCAACCCTTAATTACACACAATTACACTAACATGCACTACATTACTACACATGCCGGAGACCGGTCGGGAGTTTAGTGCTTATCGCGGCTGAGCCGGGGCCCCGCTGGTGAGAGATACCTGGTTGGGAAAACCCCTCTAGCATGCAGTAGGCGATGCCGGATCTCACCATCTAGCGGGAGAAGATCACCACCACCTCACACGATAAAATATGCACGTCACTTACGAGATTAATGACCTTAGCAGTTGACGAGCCCGGAATCACTAATCAATGGAAAAATTAAGAATAGTGAAGCTCATTCGCTAGGTATTCAGCCCCTCCCTGAACGTGTTGTCGTCCAAATGAATTTCTCTCTACAAGTTCGTTGATACCCAAATTCGTCCCGGTCATTCTTTGCGCCTTCCTGCGTCTGAATCATTGTAAACAAACATTGGCGTTGGTTTATATTTTTACTTCGCTACACGTCACTCTGTAAAATAAGATAGTTAAACATCATCATACTTGTATTTAGTAAGCAGTGTGTTGACTAAATATTTATAATATAAACTCAAGTTTCCGCATTTTGATGATTCACAACTGTTTGAATGGAAAATCGTGAAAGATGTTTTCACCTACCTATTAGATCACCTTGTTTCAATTTTTGAGGTCATCAAATAACATCGTTTTATTTAAAGAATAATGTTATTTAGGAAATAGAAGTACTTATACAAATGTTGAATCATAGCCAGAGAAATGTGTACGGACAAAAAGACACAAGAAGACAGTCAATACTAATACATTTTAGAATTATGAAACATTTGTAAACCTTGACGTGAATTTCTTTCGTAGATTCGACTCAACAATGAGAAACATGATTGAGTGATTGTAAAACTTATGAACTACTCGTACAAAACAATTTACAAAAACTATTCTTTTAAAAATGTGTATTAGCGTATATTATGGAGTTACTGGTTTTACATAACAGGTGTGATTAAGAACAGCGCACCGTCTACGGATTATCTGAGTAAAGAAAATGTTGGTAATTACAAAACCATTCTCCCTCTTAGGAACATTTGTCATTTTGATTTTTGGTTTAATCACATGATAATGAAGTGTTTTTTAATGTACGCCGTGTGTTGACGTTTAAAAGTACTGTCGTGTTACTGTAGTCGTGGAAAATGCGCTCAGAAGAGAGCTATAGATATTTTCATAAAAATTGACTGATCTTTTGGAAGAAGTCATCAGGTATGGATGTGCTACGAACTCTCGAATTCTTATAGCATGTCACCCTACACCACAGGGAGTATTTTTAGCACCGACTTCATGACTTAGCGATCTTCATGGAAGGTGCTCGTTTAACATTTCTTATATTACAAAAAGGCGCTGAAAGTATGCATTCTTCCAAGGTAGCGAATTTCAAACTACGTAATTTCATGCTCTTAAAAATACATACTTCCCTTTGCGCCTGATGATAGTCCCTCAAGGTGTGTTTATATATATATATATATATATATATATATATATATATATATATAAACATACCAGTTAACTAACTGAAAGTTTACGGTGCCCGTTCCTTTGAAACGAAAAATTTCGGTCATCAGAAAGGAGTTTCTTAACAATGTGAAAGGATGAATGTGTGATATAAATCAATCAACATTTACGCGATACATTTAAACATTCGTTTTACCCAAAACTCTTAATAACAAATCACAAATATGCGATTGTTTCATAAACAAATCAAAAGAACAAACTAATCCGTGAGAGATAATACTGACTAGTTAATGGGTACTTTTTTTCCACAAAAAATAACCATTTGTAATTATCAAGAGAACGGATTCTTTTGACTAGTGAACTGGTATACGTAAAACGGAAAATATCACATTTTCCTTCTTGTCACCTCTGAAGGCGGCGGATTCCTATTTCGAGCAGTTGTGTAAGTCTATTTTTTACACAACAAAATCTTTGTTGTGTGTTTCAAAACATTATGGCAAAATAAGTTTTTCGTTGCGTACGCAAGGTATTTGAGATTAGGAAAAAAAAGTAGTCGGAAAATTATTATTTGGGGTCAGTATCATTTTTCAAACTCTTTCTTTTTACTTCACTTGGAGGTGCGTTTACCCATCTCTCTCGGCTACACAATTACAGTTTGTACTTTGACTGTACGAAATTTTCAAAATGATTTTTAATCTAAAGCAAGACTGAGAATAACGTAACCGTCACCTCACTGATATAGTCATAGTACTTGAAATCAATGTGTTGGCCAAGTTATCACAAACGTTCGTCACTTATTTTCAAAAATTAAATATAGACAACTTGCTCGATTTCAGTGAATTAGAAGTGAAATATTTGCGGTGAGAGTGACTAAGCATTTTACTGATGTATTGATGAGAAATTATTGGCTTTATAGAACTAACTACGATCACTGTTGTCATTATCAGCTTTCTCATTGTTAATTTAATTCAAACTGCTTCTTTGCCAGCGGAAGTGGACGTGAAAAATAAATTAGTTTCTATACTAGATGAACCGACGGATATATACTTTTGATTATTAAAGATAATAATTAACTATGCTGTTTATGAGACATAAACAGTTTACCTCTTTATTAGTTAGTAACATCTGGAAGTAATTTCACTCATTAACTAATGGAAACATGGTTTGATATTTCAGATTCAATATTTCGACTGAAACGATTCCGAAAGGGCACGAATTCTCGTAGGAAAGCAGCAAAAATGGGCGATAAAGAAGAAAACACGATTTACGAGGTTAATATGAACATTGAAAACAGTGAAGGACGTATTTGTGTCGAAGTTGCCGAAGATGAAAACCTCAAACTTTCATACTCAATTCTAGACCAAAACGTCGAACAGGTAAAAACAAATGAGTTTGTTAATGAAGCTGATTTACAACAGGCAATTCTGCTAACTAACAAAAACCAAGATGTGGAAAATATAGAAATAGGAAATACCGTACCTGGAGGAATGTGGGTTAACGCTCTGATGAACATTTTTGATTGCAACAAATCCACCAAAATAAGCCAAGTAGACGTAAATAGAGCGGAATGCCAGAAGAAAAACATAGATGATAAATGTGTTGAGTCAATGTTTGGAGATGGAGATTGCAAAAGTAAAAATAAAGAAGGGGTGTCTACAGTCATGAGCCCTTATGTTCATAATCTTGAATTGTCTCTCCAAAGAGAAGATTTTGCTGATGAAATAAATGCAATAAATAGACAGAGAACCTTGAAACATGAGAAAATAGAACATTATATTTTGGATGAGCAGAAAAGAGATAATAGAGACGGAGACGTTAGAGGTATGCTTCTTTTAGCTCCTGATAAAAAATCGGCTGCATTCACAAACAAAATGAAACAAATTGGAGATGTTAATGGAAATGATGCCACTCCCTGTGACAAACTCAGCAGAGATTCATATATTGCAGATGAGTTTGTTCAAAATTTTGGGATACATGTCTTGTGTGACTTGCCAATTGTTAGTGAAAAAACCGACAAGGAAGAAAATAATGGAAAATATGGATACATCAATTTTGGTTTTGAACCAGATGAACCGAATTTGCAAGAATTCTCTCTTCCAAAAGTCCATAATGTAGAATCAGATATATCAGCTAAATTCCAGGCCGAACTGGAAAATATTCATGAACAAATGGATGAGAATATAGAAAATAAAGAAAATCATGTGTATATAAATTTTGCATTCGAATCTGATGAACTAATGTTGAATGAATGCATTGAACCAAAAGCTCAAATGAAGTATCCAGTCGTTCATAAAATGCAAGATCGAATTACAGGGGAAGGAGAGAACCACGAATATGTCAACCTTGCATTTGAACCTGATGATCCATATATGTGTGAAGTCATATCAGCAGAAATATTTCATGAAGAGAAGACAAATATTTCAAATGATGTTTCATTCGAGGAACCAACAATAATTATTGAGGAAACGAAAAAGAAAGAAAAGGCACATGATTATGGGTATAAAAATTGTGCTTTCAAACCTGATGAATTTATTGTGAGTGAATGTTCTTCAGCAGAAAAAACTTCGGAAGAGGTCTGTTTTCTCTTTAAAGTCTCACATACACAACAAAATAATGATAATGAGGTGGATGGAAGCCGAACGTGTCTATGTGTAAATGGTATCTTCTATCCAAAAGAAAATGGAAGTGATTTAACATCTACATTGCAACCAAATGGAAATATAGATGTACAAGCCTTCATTGAAATATGCGATTACTCAGAACCATCAGAGAAATCAAGCGCAATGAAAGAGACAAGTGAGAATAAATATCATATCTCTACATTCAGAGATTCTTGCATTAAAGCGTCTACTTCTCAGCAAGTAATAGCGGATATGAAGTCAGAAACAAATACCAGCCGCAGAGAGCAAACAACAAATGCTTCTGAACTGGTGTGCACCGATAAAGGATATGAATCTGAGAATGGACACTTCAATGACGTCCTTAAAGTGAAGGGAGAGTTAAATAATTGTGAATCGAAAGAAACAGGCTACAGAAAAGCAAGAGATATCGAAGAAGTTTGCCCTAATCCCATCTCAGTGGATACAAGTGGAGAATATATGAACAATTCAGATCCGATTCATCAAGTTAACTTTGAATATGGTATTAATAAAATAAGATCCGCAACAACCAAAGAATCAAAAGAGTCGATTTCTGAATTCTCGGATTATCTCAAGAATGGTAGAGAACACACCTCTGGGACACATTTGGCAGAGCAGACTTCAGGCGACTTAGATGAGTGTAAGAATTTTATTCCTCAATGTAACAATAAAAGCAACCTTACTGTTCACAAAAGCACAGCGTCCAGCTCCACATACTGGAAAACAGGACACAAAGGTCCTGCGAAGACAAGCGAATATATAAACTCCTCCCAGTTACTTCCAATATCAAATAGCAAAGGGAGATATTCCACTACCATTCAGACCATTCAAGCGTCTATATCCTGTCAAACAGACATACTTTTGAGCGTGACACCCCAAAACAGTAACCTCGAATTAGATTCTGACTTTCAAGCTGATATTCGAAGTGCAATAAAACATATGCAAGACAACAACAAAGGCCCAACTTCAACCAGCTCAAGAAAGTTGGCAGTATCTTCAACTGCGTCTGAATGCTCTTTACAAGTTGCTGCAAGTATCTCTACTTCAGCCTTGTCACGTGGTACAGTAGTAAGAAATCAATCATATCCCATACCAGAAGGAACTGCAGGGAATAGCTTAAATGGAGAAAATGTTCACAAAAGCGCCATGCCCGTTGGTGCTGCAGATGCCTTTGCTTCCGCTCAGGCTTATGTACTAGAGTTTGATCGAGAAGGGCTACGTGGACTGCAACACGCCCATGAAAATCAGTTGGATTCCGCAAGTTTTGAAGCCTTAGTGATCGTCAGTGCTTTACCCTTGCCTAAAAGTTCGTTAACTTCCTCTTACATGTCCCTTTACCCCATCGAATGTGATGGTTCTCAAATAGGTGTGATTCAGAGCGATGTGATAGGAGATTCGAAAGCACCCGCGGCCTACGCAGAGCAAGCAGTGTCTTCGATTGCGCCCCATTCGGCTCAGAGACTAGATGTGACGATGGAGATCCCCGAGGAGACCAAAGAGATGGGAGATGCTGACGAAGCTTCAGCGTTCTCTTGCTGCCAATTGGGTGCGTGTGGTAAGTATCTACGCCGCGAAAGTACAGACAAACCTCTATTTGAATGGTGTGAGGAATTTCTATGGATTTTAAATGTTTCGATTTGTCAAGTTTTATCAATTAGAAAGGAATTAAGAAAAGCATTCGAATAACAGATTAATTAATTATTATGAAGTCCACAATAAATTCCCTATATTTCGGCACATATCGCTTAGTATCCGTTAAAATTAGAATATTGTGACTTTTGACAACCAATAAAATGTCTTTTGAGTTACAAAATTTCCCTTATAAATTGTTGAATTTGATAGTGGATACTGATAAACTGCAAATTAAAAACTTTTCCCTTGGCTCACAATAAAAGGCGACATATGTACTAGTACACCTGGCCACGCTTTTGTTTGAATCATCTCACATCACGTCACCAGTGTTAAGAAAGACGACTTTTCTGAAATATTTTTATCTGCACTCGTTGCTGCGAAAGGTTATGAGCTTTAACCTTTAATAAATATAACGTGATGAAAATTTTAAGCAATTTGGGGAGTTGCATGCTAAATGTCAATTTGCATGATAGTTACGTATTTGTGTTTTGTTTTTATCATATGCAACGTAAACATAGGTACAAACGCTGAACTTGGAAATATATTAAATAGTTTATATCACTGTTACTAGATAAGAGTTCAAATTATTAATAACATTTTCACACAACACATATCCATCAGAAATTACTAAGAAAATGTTACTATTCATTCCGATTACGCTCTTTTACTAACTTTGTATATATGGTAAATGAAATTAGATAAATTATGGCATACAATAGTCACACAAACACTTCCGAATATTAAAAATATAAGGTTCAAAATAAATAAATAATATTTCTATTGAATTTTAAATAGCTGTTTTACTGATTATTGTCTAACAGTTTCACTTATTAAGATCATTTTATCCTTTCATCAATAATCGAGAAATCTCTTGCGAAAATTACATTAAACAAATATAGAAAAGAAGTAAGACATGTTACTGAAATGTTTTCTAAGAGTTCTTTGGCGCACACATCTTTTAAATCACATGTCTTTTAAATGACTAAAAATTTCACTGAATCACTCGAATAAGAGTATACGTAGAACCAATCGAATAAGAATACGTAGTATAGAGAAAGGATTGTAATGCTACAACGATAAACTGCGAATTTCATCAGTGAAACACGTATTGTGTGTCTCAGAAAAGGTCAGAAAAATCTTTATACTATTTGTACTAAATTACTTCCTTCAACACTTTGTATAGTCAGTAACCACCAAAAAATTTATTTTCGACAAAACATTTGTCTATCTGTCCATTAGCCTGCCTGTCTGCGTTCAACGCTAGGGTCTAAAGAGATTAGATTTTCTCCATAATTGATATAAAACTATGAATCTCGCAGAAATCGGGCCAGATTTTCTATTTCAATTTTGAAATTTTCGAAAGTTCCAAATGTAAATAATGCGAGGCAGTATGTGCTGTTGTCGTATCACTAATTGTTTTGTCAATCAATAATATCACTTCTTTTCATTCACTCGAATACTGTGTTTTTTAGAAAATTTATACACTGAGCCCACAGAGGTACGTTCACCACAATGTACCTTTCGCGTAATTTTGTGTGAAAGTACTAGCGAAAAAGTTCCTGTTGATTTAGCAGCACTAGTTTAAAAATCAATAAATGAGAAAAAGATATCAAATGTATTAAATAGAAGATAAAAGACCTAGCTCCCTGCTGGCTTGGCAGAGTATAGGACAAAGTCCGTAGGGGCCTGTAATGCCTGTTTTTGGGAAACAGTGGATACACACGCTTCGGGATTCCAAGAATGCAGCGGGTCTAAACAACTGTAGTCACCAGAGGAGCGAAATTCGATTACTTTATCAGTGGCAAAAATTGCAAATATCACAAAATTTCACCTAGTATTGCCTTCAGGGTCTCCCTAAAAACGCTTCCAGGTCCCCTAGAGAATCGCGTTAGTACCTACTATTGATAATAACAAGAAGTTTGAAATTGTAGAAACCTTAAGCTCAGTATTGAAGAATCTTATTCTACTATTTGTTTAAATAAATTACTAACAGGGAGACTGATTTCGTCCTGCCAATTTTTGAAGGGCTGCTTCTAATATTACACAAAGTTTTTGTTTGTCTTTTATGAGCTGAACACCTAATTCAACCAGAAAGAAGGCATAGGATGATGAAAACATGCAAAGAAACTGTTTGGCGGCTGTTATCAAAAGATAACTCATGCAATGGACGTCCCAAAGATAATGGAATCGTTGCTGTCATGTTAGGTGAGAGTAAGAGTATTTTATAAATTATGCAAGAGTAGAATTTATATCTGTGAAATATTTAACTCTACCTGATTGTGTTCTTTTTCATATTGTTAAAAACGTATCCATACACAAATATGTGAGTTTAAGTTTTCTAAACAAGAACAATTAATACTACATCATGTATGGTGTACACGTTTAATAGGACATATTCTACTAATACTAATTTATTATCTTCTAGTTAGATTAGTAGGAATATAATTAAAGTTTTAATTTAATCATATTTTATGTGAAAAAAATAATATTTTAAATTTTATTATAAAATGAAAAAGAAAGTTAAATTTCTTTTCATTTTCATCAATGAAATGAACTGTAAAATAACTTTAGATTTTCATTATGTAAATATTGACTGAATGTTTGGTTATACATTTTACACTATTCGCAGACCATATTTTGTATTTTTAATTTGTTTATCTTAAATGGCGAAAAACTGCAAATGATCCGTATATGATTTCGCAAATTGTCACAATGCAGTGAAAAATATCAATTTGAGTGCATTGATTTAGCATAGAATCAGTAACGCATTGCATGACTGATGTATAGCGATGGTTTCATGATTGTACAGTGTCCATTTTTGCTGTTTTGGTGGGATTCATTGATGGATGGCCGGCGAATGCATTCCCATTTCTAATTCAACAATACAAGAACATCAAAGCAATGAATGGTACAAATGTTACCACTCACAGCCCCAAGGCAAGAACGGCAATGATAGGATACCTCTCTGAAAGACAAGCCGCGTGGGCATCATCGCTGGTAAGTAGAAGTACTCACCATTTTTCTTTTTCTATAGCAAAAAAACGAAAGCAATTGAAAACCTATCAGCACAAAAAAGGAAGTAGGATAAAAACATAATGCAGAACAGTACACGTAGATTCTCTAAGGTAAAGTTAGATGTCCGAGACTTCATTCTCTTAGATCATTCATTAATTTTTTTTACGATGTACATATGACTACAACAAATTTACAAGAACGTAAATTTTCACTTTTGATTTCGGCTAACATATCTTACGCTATAAATATTACAAGCGACAACATTTGATGTGATTTAATTGGTGATATTATTATCTATCAAAGTTTCATTCGCAATTGCGACGAGGTTTTCACTTGAAAAATGGATCTTAAAATAATCAGAGATGAAGACTTAGCAATGATAAGGACTTAGCTTCGTTCTCCAATCTATAATTTTATATTTAAACACTCATTAATGCTAAAGAGAAGTTCAACAGCAATAAACTTCATTTCAGCAAGGGATGTTTCTAATGTGATCAGCTTTAGTATTGTAATATCTCATCGATGGTGTATATGATCTCATGTTTTCTGTCGTAGGTAGCCGTAGGGGCTGTTGTAGTTTCGCCTGTCGCTGGTATGTTAGCAGACACTGCTGGACGCAAGAAAATGTTGCAATTCATCACTGTACCGAGCTTCGTATCCTGGATCCTCATCGCTTTTTACAGCAACGAGGTAAGATAAAGATGACATTAGTTGATATTGCTGTACTAAAAACGATGCATACAGAATTCAATTGTTATGAAGGTACTAAAGTATAGTAAGAATACTTGTGCAGCAGATAAGTCATCCGAGCTGCTTAAGGCTAAATGCACCGAAAATACTTGTAGGAAAATTCAATAGATCGCAGCACTGTCACAGGGTAATTTACTTTACCGATAACGTCTACACCAATGGTCCTATTTTCGATCTGTAGATGGCATTTGGCGCCTTTTTAAAATAGAATTTACGCTACAAAGCCCTTTTTCAAAAAATCTGGCAAAAACTCGAATTTGAAATTGATGCTCGAACTTTCGAGGAAAAATTAAACAATGTGGGCATGTAGCGCGATAGCGACATGTTCCCTGAATTCAACGGCGTGTCAATCGTGCAAATCGGATGAACAGAAGCGTCGTAAAATGAAATTTTGGAAAACACCTCGCCCCTCCCCCTGTCACTCATTGCTTCATCCTCCCTCCTTGAGGGCCCTCTCTCGGCGTGGCGGCACGGCCAGCCCCGGCAGTGTGCTGCCAGTCCCGGGCCAGGACTCCCGGCAGAGGTCAAACTTGCGAGACCAGGCAGTCGGCTTATGCTTTTATCACTATACGTCTGAATATATTTTTTCCCCCACAAATCAAACTAGTGATGCTGTAAACGCAAAGGGTCTCGTATCATCTGTAATAGTAGTATAAAACTATTTATATACTTCATATATTTCCGTCTTCCCTCGAATACCGTCATAAAATTGTTTGAAGCATAACTGAAAATGTCGATTCCGATTTGGAACTGATTTTTTAAAAAAATGAACTAATTGTGTAAATATCATCAATATTCCACCGCCTCACATCTTATTTTACATATATTTTACTTCTAAGATCTTCAGATCATTCCACTTCTGGAAAGAAAGAGCAGATGTAACCCACGATCACTTTTATCCTACGACTCAATTTTCTATCCCAAAAAGGCATTTGTCTCCATGATAGAATTTACTTTGGGAATCTCTTTTCCCAAGTAAAATAGCTTAAGCTAATTTTAAAAATGTTTTCGTACGTTCGGACAAATTTGAAGAAGTGGTGAAATTGCGCGGTGTCATTGTCGAATCAAATTATTCCTCCCGTGAATATGTTAAGAGATTCCTAAACCAGATGGATTTTGGGCGATGTTTTAATTATGAATATGAAAATTTTGAAATTAAATTTATATTATGTTTACTTTTACAATCCTTGTGCATTTTCAATCCTTGTACGAGTATCAACAGCTCACTACAAAAAATCCACATACAATACATGTACATTAATTTGCAAAACTTTGCCGTTCCATTCCATTTTTTAAACTTTGATATGCTAATTTTACGGACCTCGTGAGGAGGAGGTCTGGGGTTTTCAAATCTGACCCGGCACTGGAACTGTGGTTCGCAAACAGACAACATTGCGAATACCCTTACCAAGTTCACAAACACTGATTGGCTTGCTTTCTCGCTGCCATTTTTCGCTTTATACTTCCCGCTCAATCTCCGCTATTGCTACTACTGATCATTCTTGAGCCACCAAGTCACCTCAGTTTATGGGACTTGTTTGAAGGATGACCAGGTAAAAATCGGAATTATTTGGAAACGCACAATTTTTCAATATAAATGCAGTTCTATACTTCAGTTACAGAGGATACGAGAACGTCTCCCCAATTATAGCACCAGTAGTGTAATTTGTAAAATAAAGTAAACTACTGATGCTCCAGAATGATACAGACGTTCTCAAACTAGTTCGTTTCCTTATTTCTTTGCTCTAAACTATATTTTCGGTTTTACTCCGCCCTCTTCCCAGCTGCCATCTATTGCCACCTACAGATAATTTTTTCACATTTTTTTCAGTTCTTCGTATCCCTAAAGATAGAAGCGAATCATAACTTTAAGAATACTCTAGAAATATAAAACCTCGTCATACATGGACATTTTCGTTGAAAAAATAAGAAATTAACGTTGGGGTGTATCTGAAAATGCTGAACTGCAAGCTCAATTTCTCAGAATACTTTTCATTTTCCAGGAATTTAATGAGCAGAGATCGGATTTTTTGTAGTTACTTTTTTTGTCTTTCTACTTACTGATCGAAAAATTGTAATTTAGGAGAATCGTCGCCGTCCTAACACAATATCAACATTTTTTGTTACATATTTTTACATATTTAGTACTATATTACACATTTTACATATTTTGCTATTTTCACAAAATATTTTTTTATTCTATCAATTTTCGTCAATTTTATGACTTACTTGTATGAGAATAAGTAATAGAGAAACATTCTTATATCCCACATCGTTACTGCATGCTATCGTACTCGTACTCGAGGTTCGCTACATGAAGACGCAGTGGGATGTTCCCACAGTCCTGCTCGTCTGCATCAGTTATCTTAGTGGCGGGAAGTGCACGTCAGTGGCTGAGATCAGTTTCACCTTCAGGTGTGAAAAGTATCACTGACGCCGCGTCTCGTGAACTTTAATATTAATTTCCGAGAGACTTTGCCGATTGTTGACATATAAGAGAGAATGCTATACGCTGCAGTGATAGTGTGCTGGTCGTAGATATCGCCAACTTGTAGGAGGGGTTCCTATTGGCTGCTAAACAACTGTACTGAATAGCAGTAGATGAAAGTTTGACTATAATTTTTTTTTCAAACCTATTCCAAAACTCATTTTTCATTTTTTTTTCGAAGAGGATTCGTAGCGTAAATTATATATTAAATACAAATCATAAGTCGTTTACTGATTGAAAATAGGACCACGTGTTCAGACGTTATTGGTAAAGTAATTTTGGCTTATTTTGGTGCTGCAAGGTGGTAGCGACAAATTGAACTAGTGTCGGTACATTTCGTTTTAACCACGCTCCGTGAAGTCTAGAAAGTTAAGGCATGACTTGAGCCAACAACCCGAGAATTGGAAAAGACAAGGAAGATCAAGAACACGATGGGCCGATGAGATAAAGAAAGTTGCAGGCAATCTGTGGTCGTAGACAGTGAGATATCATGAAGAATGGAAGTGTCATGAACGCATTGTAAGGGTATGAGCTGCCACGAATTTAACATAGTATGTTTATCAATAAAATCGCAGGCGTCCACCGCGCTGAGTGGCCGTTGGAAGTCGTGGTTACCTGATCCCCGGCGCCATTCTTCTCGCGGAGGCGAGGGTCATTTTTGGCGGGTTCGCCCCCGCGTCGTTTGAAGGTGGGGGGACCTTTGTCGGCAACCGCCCCACCGACCTCTCAAGAGGGTGACTCTTCCCCCCCCCCCACGCGACCGCATGTCAAAGAGACCCGACGTCAATTACACCCACTTGGGGAGACACAATGAACTTCGGCGCGCGCGTGCGGCTTCGCAATTGGGGTCACACCGATCTTTTCGCTTGCCGCGAGAGAAAGTTTGCCTGCAGCGGCAAACGAAAAATATTTGGCCCGCGCCGATGGTCGAAGCTCCGCCCCACCATGCTCCGAGAATTTCAATCTCGCACAATGGGGAGAATTCTCACTGATGAAGAGGGGGTACCGAGCCTTCATGATTCGGGAGAGCAGCTCTCACAAGGACTTGCTTTAGAAATCTTGCAGAGGGAAGCCGACTTTCAATAATTCATCTTAGAAAACTCGTGGAGGGAGTTTTGGCTCCGAATCACATGAGATTCTTGCGAAAGGAGACATAGTTCCTGGGGACGGGATGTATTCTCGCTGGGCGTGAACTCCATTAGCCAGTTATCGGTGCACAGTAGCACGCTGTCACATGCCACACGCCGACTTATCCCGCGTACGATAGTCGATCGTCCGCGGTTCCCTGATATGGGAGACGGATGCTTTCTGATCCGTCATCGCCGACTCGAGCCGTGGGAATCTGGAGGTCAGTGTCGTCATCCATGGGTCTTGCCTAAGAGAGAGGAAGACGAGGACGGCCACGCTGAAAAGCGGCCGTGATAACCTGCAGCTGTGCGGGGGCGACCTGCCCTTCACGACGATCAACAACCCCACCAGCTAGGCGTGCTGTACTGCCTCGCCAACAACAACAACAACAACAACAACAACAACAAAGGGTAATCATTCGCTTCGTTCCCGCTAGAATGCGGAAGAACAGTTCCTGAGCGAAGCTAGAGAGAAAATGCCATCAGCACCACGGCACCAATATTCACGGCGGCTTATTAATTGAATTAGTTTTTATATCGAGTCAATCAATCAAGTTAATTGTAAATAAAAACGTATTATACAAACTTGCACTTGTGAAAGTAAAACACTCGTACTTGTAAAATGTCATGTAAAATCACCCATCACTCATGATCACATCATTCTAGATATTAAATGTTTATTTTGTTAAAGTTAAATGACTGTGAATTATAGGAAACCTTATTCTTGCTCCAGAAACCACGGGTGGGTTACAGTATGTATAGAAACGCTAGTTCTTCAAAAAGGAGCTACTAGAATATATTCGATGTGGAGAATATTAACAAACAGTAGAAATAAGAATAATAACACAACAGTAAGATTATATGAGACAGTGACAGAATGACAGATATGTGAAAAGAGATAGATACAAGAGCGGAAAGTGTTAGGCGAAGAAAATATAGACAAACATAATGTGTAATCAGTTTCCATATTAATTCCATTGTCAGTATTGTAGTTGCACAAGAATGAGTAAAGTGCAGTGTAACAGTGAACTAGAGACAAGTATGTTACATTGAGAACGTTGCCTAGTGTAAATCATTGTAAGATCCACAAACATTGCTCAGTTGTGGGAATATTACGACGTGTAATACTCCATAAGGAGAGGCCGTGATCCACCTAGGGATTCTTCCTCTTCTTCTTCATTTCCTCTTCCTCTTCGTCTTCCTCTTCGTCTTCCTCTTCGTCTTCCTCTTCCTCTTCCTCTTCCTCTTCGTCTTCGTCTTCCTCTTCGTCTTCCTCTTCCTCTTCCTCTTCGTCTTCCTCTTCCTCTTCGTCTTCCTCTTCCTCTTCGTCTTCCTCTTCGTCTTCCTCTTCGTCTTCCTCTTCGTCTTCCTCTTGGTCTTCCTCTTGGTCTTCGTCTTGGTCTTCGTCTTGGTCTTCGTCTTGGTCTTCGTCTTGGTCTTCGTCTTTGGTCTTCGTTCTTGGTCTTCGTCTTGGTCTATCGTCTTGGTCTTTCGTCTTGGTCTTCGTCTTGGTCTTCGTCTGGCTTCGTCTTGGTCTTCGTCTTAGGTCTTCGTCTTCGTCTTTCGTCTTCGTCTTCGCTTCGTTTTCGTCTTCGTTCTTCGTCTTCGTCTTCGTCTTCGTCTTCGTCTTCGTTTCGCTTCGCCTCCGCCTCCGCCTCCGCCTTCGCCTTCGCCTTCGCCTTCGCCTCCGCCTCCGCCTCCGCCTTCACCATCATCTTCATCTTCATCTTAATTATTATTATTATTAATAGTATTATTTTGATACTTAGAGGTACATAACATCAGCGGCATTTTAACAATTTCTCAAAAATGGTCTCAACGTTTTTATTAATTTCTTTTCTAAAATAGTGTGTGTACACAAACGGCGCAGATCCGATTTTCGTAGAGCTCTTTGAGTTTTTGAAATTTGCAAAATTATAAAAGTTATTGTCATCTTCCTATTAGAATATTGAAGATATGAGATAATGATTTCCTTAATGAATTCTGTTCTTCACAATTGAAACTTTAATTGAAGCCATGAACAATATTTCAAAATAATTAGTTTTTGTGTAATATTTAGTGAAATAAAGGAAATTGTGACAGTATTTTCTCAAAAACTACTCCAAATATTTGTCTGTAATATTTTTCGGAAAGTGTAAATCGGCAAAGATTCAATTTTCGATGCACTTTCGGAATTTTTTAAAAATTTCTAAAAGTTTTACACTATGCGAGAAACTACGCGCTATTGGAGCATCAGTAGTTTTAAATTGCATGATTAAAAAGAAATAAAAATCTACTAAAAAAATAAAATGCTATTATATTCCAACGACCAGGAATGCATCGTTTTTTAGAAATGTTCAGTAATTTGTGGAAAATAAATTAACTGAAATTTCATTGCGATGAAAAGTAGAATTTTTTAATGGTCGGTACCTGTAAAAAATGGTACAATCGACATACTCTAATGATTCATTCACAGTGAAGGTTTTTAGAAGACACACTCGTACCTTCAAAGTATGTAGAAAACATGTAATTATTGTAGAAAATAAATTTGACGGGTAATGAAGTCATAGCAAACGAAATACATAATGCTTATTTTTTTGCAGGTTATCATGATGTACACAGCGCGCTTTCTTGCTGGTGTGGTAATGGGTATCGTGTTCGTGACACTGCCACTCTACAATTCAGAAGTAATACAGGTAAAATATGCATCCCTTAGTCGCAAATTTGGGAAAATATATTCTTATAACATAGAACAGGTTCATCCAAAAAGTACGTTTCCCGAAGTTGTGAACACATAGAAAATACATTTTCATGAAAAAACTTTATTGCAGAAATACAGTACATATTGCACCACTTTTCCCCATAACGAACACCAGAATTGAGACGTTTGTCACACAGTGTGATCAACATTTGTTGGGGCAAGATAGGTAGGTCTGTAGGGTGGATGGTCAAACATTTCCCGGAGGAACTGCTGCAGATCTGCTATTAACCGAATCGGGCGTTCGGGAGTGATGATTCAGGGCATAAACGTATGGGACTAGCTATATATCTAGGTCGAATTCAGTCGCTGTCTGGAGACGAATTCTAGCGGCCGGCTGCTCTGGTCGGTAGTTTTCCTCGGTTTCTCCGATCAACACCAGGCGAATGCTTGAACAGTACTCTAACAGACGGGTCACGCACCGCGCACGATCTTTCCTTCCTCTTCCTTGTGCTGTCCTCACCCCTTCAATACACACACATTTACATGCACTACACTACCACACATGTCGGGGGACTGGTCGGGAATTTAGAGCTTTTCGCGGCTGAACCGGTGCCCACTGGTGGGAGATAACCGGTTGAGGACACCTCCGCTAGCTGATGGTAGACCGGCGCCGGATCTCACCATCCAGGGGGAAAGATTACCGCCACCTCCCTATAAAACATGTACATCACTTACGGGAATAATGACTTTCTCCGTTGACGCGTCTGGAATCACTAATCAATCAAAACCGAGCCGTGTGTTACCGATCATTTGACCATCCAGTCTATAGTCTATCTCGCCCCAGCGATTAACGTCTTTTTTACACCTCAAGAAATTCCTGGCAAGTGACGCAAAGTTGCAGGTAGCTGCCAGACACTGGTATTTATCCCAGGCGGAACTTATACGACTCAGGCATATATAAACTTTGATACTACAGAACAACAAATATCTCAATGTTAATGTCAATCGCCTGACAAAATTGTGCAACGTTCTGCTGTATATGGTATATATCGTATCGTATGTCTTGCATGTATTCGTATCAATGTCAAAACGTTTTTATCAAGAAATTGGGTTTTCCTTTTATTGAGGCGTAGGAAAACTTACTTTCTGTATTCGCCTTAGTAAGATTCAGACAACCCAATTTCGGTTACTTCATACGTTTTTCCTTTCAGCTCTGTTAAGGCTTATTAGTTTTTGACAGCATTAAAATGTTACATTGTTTTTTCATAAAAAAAACAAAGAAAAAATCCTTACGTGATTATTTATGTTTATAATGAGGAAATTATATGATTTTAAGAGAGATTCAATACTGAATAATAAGGTATATCTTTCGAAGAATCATTCTTCTATGCCACCCTAGAATTAATTGCTTCTATAAGAAACGAAGTATTATTGAACTGTACACGATTTTATCTATGTAAGAACGTATGTTGTATAGTGTGTGGGAGGTTGCGAAGAGCAATGCAGCATTTTAGGGTTCTGCAGCACCCGAGTGATAATCTTTTAAACAGTGATTTCAGTTATTAGGAAAACGTATTAGGGTGTGAGTACTTCCCCCTTCCCTTCGTTGGAGAAAATGAGAGACGTACAATTTGCAACATCAGTATGATAGAGTGTTAAGAGTTAACACTTGTGTATTATAACACTGAATCAGAGGTGAATGATTCTTGCATCATGAGTCTGAACGAATGATAAGGGAGATGAAGAAATGTAACAAAACGAAGTGCGTATACAAAGAGAAGACATTTTTGACTTCTTTCAGGTTTCGCCACATTCTTGAGCAAACAATTAAATGTGCTAAAATAATGCAAAATATTCCAACGATAAGAATT
The DNA here is from genome assembly GCA_017312745.1 of Gryllus bimaculatus. Taxonomy (NCBI): domain Eukaryota; kingdom Metazoa; phylum Arthropoda; class Insecta; order Orthoptera; family Gryllidae; genus Gryllus; species Gryllus bimaculatus. Next base: position 117,163 of record BOPP01000384.1, on the reverse strand, counting down.
TTTCTGTACACGTGTGTTTATTATTTTTCAAATTGTAGTGAATTGAAACCATTTACGCACGGTACAATATTTATTTTAAGAACACGAAAAGTAAAACTATTAAGTGTGTTGCAGTTTTTAGTTTCCTCACTACAGCGATTGCTTTTTTCACTAATAACATACACCTTTTCACAGGAGTTTACTGGAATAATCGAGATCCTGATGGAATTTACTGGAATATTTGTTGTGTTCTTTCTGGGAGCCATGTCTTCCTACACCGCCGTGGCTCTCATCGGATGCGGAATATCAGCAGTGTGCGGCGTTCTCATCATCTTTGCGCCGGAGTCACCCCCGAATCTTGTGTTCAGGGGAAAGTTTGCAGAGGCGCGCAGTGCACTTAAGTGAGCAAAGAGCCCCATAAGAGGCTCAATTTCCCGATAATTCGACATGGTTCCGCGACGTAGTACAGCGTACGTAGTCCTGGCGCACTGTGGAGGGAATAATGCGAATGTGTATCACATTAAATACAACACGGAGTAAACTAATTGATTGATTAGTGATTCCGGGCGCGTCAATGACTGAGGTCATTAATGTCGTAATTGTGACGCATGTTTTTATCGCAAAAGGTGGCGGGGATCTTCTCCGCTGGCTGGCCAGATCCCGCGCCGGCCTCGTCGGCTTGCGAGGATTTTTCCCAACCAGGTATCTTTCACCAGCGCATCAAGAAGTAAAGGACCATACGAGGCAACTACAGACAGCCTCAAGCAGCCGAATTAATATATACTGAAATGAATAATTGCTTAAATAAATTATTAATTAAATAAAATTTACGTTCAAAATAAGAAGAAATATATAACAATAGAGAATCTCTTCGTCCTTTGACTAACAAAATCAATGCTAACAGTGTGAACTGCTCTAGAGAGCGACGGAATGTTATTCCTCTAAAATCGATCAATTAAGCAGGTATGTTATAGTCATTTCGTTTTGTTAACTCTCCAGTCAAATTACTATTTTGGCGCAAGCTTAACCGATAAATAGTAGGAATCCATATCAAAGGATTGTACCCAAAAATTGCGTAACATTATACTCCAAATGTTAGAAAGTTTGAGACATGCCAATACGTGTAGAGAAGGCAAGTCGAGAAGTTTCTGGTGACGTTGAATTGAAAGTGTCCGTAGATATACCGTGAAAAATTAAAATTAGTTGCCTCGTGGTTCAAATTTTTCACATCATGCCATGTTCAGGAAACATGTTCACATCACATGCTCTTCAACTGCATCACAGTTTTTTTCGTTGCAAGTTTCACAAAATAAGCCTGGAAATACTTGCAAATAATATACTATGAAACAGAAAAATAACCATAGCAGTGTAATCGACGTTGCATTTATAAATTGCACGATTTAGATACTTTGTTTTGAGGTAAAGACGATACTAAATCGATAATGTAACTCAAAGTAGAAAATCTATAGGAAACTTAAGCAAAGTTCCAAATATGCAGCTAAATAAATACTAAAAGTTCCTTTGGGTATTAAAGGAATGGGAATAAAATTAAGAAACCTCCTTATATTGAAAGATGTCATTTTGTCACTAAAAATAACAGAAACTTGTACAATGAATGAAAATGATTTTGAGGAAATAGGATATGAGCCTATTTTAGCTAACCACAGAGTCAAAACGATTTGTTTGTAGCGCTGGCAACATGGTAGTAGTTAAGTACATAATATTATTACTGAAAATGTGCTCGCTTGCGACATTGAGTTTTGAGGTATAAGCTTCTAGCACAAAATCAAAATTGACTTATTCATAAGTGGAAATATTGGGATTTCCTCTTAACAAATTAAATTAAATATTTCACGGAAAAAAATACTTGAATAACATGAGTGATTAGAGCACCATTTAAAACCAAACATGCATTTGTAAACATAATTCTCACCTGTAAACATGAGCTCATGATTTTCATCTATATTAATACAATTTATTGAACATAATTTTTCCTAGTTTTGAAAGTCCTTCATCATGTAAGTATTATGCATGATTTTGTCTCCTAAATTAATTGTTACATGCTCTTTACGAAATAACCAGTTCAATTGCTTTTTATTTCCTTTCGGTAGTGAGTTTCTTCAAGTCGCCACGATAAGGGATAAGTGGTAAAATACATATCACAAATACTGATGAAAATAATTTGTCTTACAAGGAAGCGAATGTCTATTTATCAAGTTATCCCCAGTACACTCGTTGTATACTTTATTAATAATTCTTTTACTTTCTCCTTATGGAGTACGGAAAAAAATAATGCTGCGCGGAAAATCGGCGAATTTTCAGCAGAAAATTCGTATTATAGGCCCTGGTAACGAAAAAGTATATAAACGCAGTTGCTAACTTTAGAAACATTCCCCTATCACGTGGTGTAGCCAGAATCCATATTTTTTGGGTCCTTGATTCCGAAAACTCCTGTCTGTCTGTCTGCCCGCCCGCCTGCCCGTCTGTCTGCCCGCCTGTCTGCCCGCCTGTCTGCTCGCCTGTCTGCCTGCTTGTCTGCCTGCCCGTCTGCCTGTCTGCCCGTCTGCCCGTCTGCCTGTCTGCCTGTCTGCCTGTCTCTCTGCCCGTCTGTCTGTCTGTGTCTTCAGTGAAGTAATACTGGAAGGGCAAGTTTTTTTTGAAGTCTTTACTTTGTTTTGTCAGCCAAACGTCAATTACAAGTTAATAAACACAACCACCACAACACGAAATCTCTCCCCCCGCGCATATGAACCCTGATGTTAGAGATTACTAAAATAGTTTTAATATAAATAATTAATTATTTATTAAATAAAATATATTTCGAAACACCGATGTTTTCTTATCGATGTCAAATCCCTACATCCCGTGATGGAAAGTCATTAGTATTCGGCTAAAATTCTCACCGAAGTTTGCTTGTTCTGTGCAGCACCAGTTTACATCCCGAACCACGTAACCACAGACACTTCGTTTGAATAGCCAGACCAGTCATTGGCCGCCATGTTACTCGAAGAGCGAGAAGTTTTATGAAACATTTTGAAAGTGGAATAAATCGGCAATTTTCAACGATGAATATATAATTAAAGTAATAGGTGCAATAAAAAGCTTCATGTGTGTTTGTTCCAATGACATGTAACAAGGTGATAATTTTGGTATCTCGCAGCATTTAAAATTCCCGCTAATATTGTGGCGCAAATTAGTGACCCAAGATCATTAGCTGAAGTCCTAACCACAACACTCGATGTAGTAATCATATTCTTAAAGTGACAGTATCATCATCTCACTACAAAAAAATTACATACATTACATGTACATTATTTTAATTCGATTACAATTTAATTAATTAATTAAATTCGATACAAAACCAAGTAAAATATTTTCTGCTGCAGAACTGTTTCTATATAATTAAAGACTATACCGAGCATCCAAAAGGAAAGTAATATTAATTTTAACAATTACATTTAAGTATTATCTACCATTTGGATAGTATAATTCTAAAGAACTTGAAACAAGTATTGTACTTCAGCTTTTGGGTCAATGACCCCCATCTCGATCAGGTTTTCGTCCAATTTCCCTGATCCTTGAGTAATAGCTGAGACGGCACCTTGTTTTACTTCTAAACATAAATGTAACTTCTAATTAACTTCTCCCCATAGCACGTCACACTCAGTTTTAAACTGATTTTAACGTAAATAAATAAATAAAAAAATCGAATTCAATGCGCAATAGCTCACCGATATGTATCCACCATGCTTATACCCTACGCAATGCGTTTCAGGTGGCTGCTAGGCTGGCGGGACGAGGCGACGCCGAAACGGAATCCCATAGCAGCTTGCGTCCTGCTGTTACCGAAAGGACGCCCGCGCGCGACATCCGGCCACGTGAAGTGGACGTTCCGCAGGATCCTTCGTGCGCTCTCCAAACCCATCTGCTCTCGCAGGATTATTCAGCTCTTCTCACTCGTCGCCATACGACAGCTCTCGGGGATGCAGACAGTTGTCTTCCATGTGGTAAATGTTAACTGCGACCGTTCTCAATATAATTTCATTCTATATTGTTTTTCGTTCTTGGGACTGTCGATCTTATAAGCAACCTAATAATAGTTCGTGTTTAAAGGAGAATAGCTTCTGTATATCAGCGCACAAATGAAATTTTCTGAAACTGAAATAATTTATATTTTTAAGATATTGTAAGATTTATTGCTTTAGTGACCCTTTTTTTAAAAAAAATAGCAATTCTGTTTAACATAGTTTCTACAGAAAAAAACAATAGTTTGTGATGTTTTTTGGGGAAAAGGTTGTTGTCACATTGACCTCCAAATTACTTTAAATTTGGCGCCTCGTTTTTAATAAGGCACTTTTGATGTTCTTTGAAGGCGTTTCAGAGGAAATGATTATACATTTGAAACTTGGCACTCTGCTCTTGGCACTCTACTCAAAGAGCCACGCGAATTTCTTCCTGGGTTTCGGCACCAATGTTGAGACTGCGAAATACTCGTAAGATAAGTTGGGTGAGCAATTAGTAAAAGCTGCAACGAAACATCGCCTCTTTTTTCAGTAGTTTTTATCAGACAAGAGTGTTCTGGAAAGGAAACGACACGCAATTGACAAAGATTGTTACTCCTACTAAGGAGAAAGAATCAACAAGTATTGGAGTAAATTATCACGGTTACCTCTGTCCAGACGAAATCAAACGTTTCGTTACGAATTTCGTCGTTTTTACTTAACGTTACGACTGCATACAGTACCTGGCACACCCTGAATCGAATCTTGAAAGCGTCCAACACGTTACTTAGCTTTCTGCACTTCGCCTCTGATGACAATGCGAGCTCGTGCCGTCTAACATGAAAATCACTGGATTCCAGATTCTCAAAATTTTGACAATGTCACACATGTTTTCGCACAAGGAGCTGCCCAGGAGCTCATACGATCTTTCGGTGATGCCCCGAACTAACAGGAAGCAGTTGACAATCTACATCAAGGAACTTTGTACGAAGGAAGTATTGGGTCAACCGGGAGAAACAGTCAAGAAGCCAAGTAACAATCTTTTTCAATTGCGTGCAGTTTCCTTTCCAGAACGCTCTTGTCTGATAAATAAAACTATTGACAGAAGAGGTGGTGTTTTGTGGCAGCTTCTACAAATTGAAGACGATAAAATTATTTTTGATTCATAATTAGGGGTTGTCTTCTAATTTGTCAATTACTTAACAACTACTAGCTCCTTTTCAAAAGTGAGGAACTGCCACAATAGAGTACAAACTCTGTAAGGAATAGAACTCCCTACTTATAAAGAATTCCCTTTAACGTAGACATTTTTTCAGTGTGGGTGGTTTACCTCGTAACACGAACTACTTTTCTCGACTTCGTTTAATTACTAGGAAGTTTTCTATCGAGTTTAGGTCAAATTGTGACACGACTGTTTTAAATTGCCAACGTTTGGCCTTTTATTAAGCCTTCTTGAGAGGTATAACATAAATAATTTATATTTAACTTACCTAGTTAACGTTTTAACGCATACATTGTTAAACACAATACACTGTAAAAGTATGTCTTTCTAAGAAAACCATTCTTCATAGTTTAGACGACAATGAACATTTATTTAAGATTTTAAAAAAACTCTGACAGCTCAACGAGTATATGATGAGGTAAATTATTAGAAATATTCTTTATGTAATACGAAATTTCTACAATATTCCAAAACATGTACAATACTCCACTATCTTCAAACTGTCATTAAGATTTTATTCGATGTTTTACAATCTGAACAAAAAAATAATAACATGGATAATTACATACGGTAATGCAGATAAAATATTGGTACTGTAAATAACGTCAGCCAAATATAACAGACCTTTAAAGAAATATGTATGATTTTAAAAGTTAAAGCAAACCATTATGTTTTTTTATTTGAGTTTTGTTACTTTCTATACAATAAAACTCTCTGAGACAAAGAAAGTTCTCGGTCCCTTTAGTTTCATTATGAAGCTGGCGTCACTAGGTGAATTCCTTAACTGCGCTACGTCAAGTCACGTTACGTCAATTGGAGACCTCGCGAGTGCTTGGTCGGGGGACCGTTTGGGAACCCCGGGATCAAACGGCGCCGAACCCCTGGCCGAAAGGCGGTGACTGACTCCGACTGGCTAGAGAAGAGAAGAATTTCTCCCATACCTCATGCATCCAATGTTCCAAAAGGGGATTAGAGCCGCGTTTCAGAGGCGCGACATTAAAAAAGTTTGTACTTTGACTTTATGATGAAAGTGTCTTAAACAGAACATAATCATCCTGGTACTATTGGGAATTTCTTAACTTATTTTTTATCTGGCATAAGTTTACATGCATTTTGATACTTTAGTACCTCCTGAAATTAAATAAAATATTAAAATATATTAAATCGAGAGTGAGGCAATTGTTTATTGACAACTCTCTCAATTTTTCAGGTGGAGATATTTTCTGACGCTCAGACCTCGGTGGCACCTTCGATTCAGGCAGTAATCGTGGGACTCGTACAACTAATTGGATCATATAGCTCTATCCGACTGTTGGGAGTAGTCAATCACAACAAACTGCTTATAATATCGTCCATAGGCACGGCGATCTGCCACTGTGGGGTCAGTTTGTACTTTCTCTTTTACGACAGACTTCATCATTACATGGGTTATTCATGGTTACCATTGCTCTTCATTAGCCTTTTGTTAATTTTTCATTCATTTGGAATGGGACCACTTCCATTGTTTTTTATTGGCGAGTGGACAGCGCCACAGGACAGAAGCTGGGGATCAAGTTGTGCAGGGCTGATAAACTGGATTTGCATGTTTTGTGTTGAAAGGCTCTTTCCTCTTATGATCAGTTACTTAGGGGATGCCCTTACTTTTGCTATATTCGCATTATTTTCATTGTCATATGCTGCTCCTTATTTACTTGACGCGTTGAGAAATTCACAACATTCTGAGTCAAACCCCGATAGCTATAAAAGAGATGAAATTAATTCTTCCCATAATTCTGAGGATAGCTATCCCGATGATAATTCTGGGATCAGTCTTCGTATTGAGAGGATAACTATTGAGAGGGATTTGATTACAGAAATTCTGAATAGAGTAAACATGTGTTGAATAAAATAGCTTTATAGATTAAGCATGTCTTTTGAACAAAAACATATAAACGAAGGTGAGTGCCAAGAATTATATGCTAAGCAAAGAGTGGTTTGTGAAATAATCATGAGATATTTCGAATATTTTGATGATCATATCTCGGTTAATAAAAATTACTTCGTATAATAATTCATGTTAATTGGTTCCTGAAGAAATAATTCCTACCAATCTAGCATATATGTCGTCAGAACGAAGCTCGTTTTCGACAAGAGATTTAATCTTCTCCTAACGGATTTTATTTGTTGCATTCTGCTAAATAACACAGCAGATAATAGACAAGCAAAAAGATATGAATCAATTATATTTGAAATCCATAAGTCAGTTATGCGTAGTTTACCTCAAAACATTTTACAATAACTAGACACAAAATACTAAAATATTCGCATTAAGTTTAATATATTTTTATCCATTACATGTTATAAACAGAGTAACTGAACCTTGGACAATATTTTATATCATAGGGTGGTGTATTTTTAAGAGTTAGAAATTTTATACACATCTTGTTGAAACAAGCTGAGATAATTGTAATAATTTTGTATATTCAGAGAAATATTTGTATTGGAATACGATATTTTCATTGTGTTCTACGAGACCTCTTATTATTTGAGACATGATTAAATGAAAAGCAAATTCCTAATAATTTTTTACTAACTAAAAAGTGTATTTTTAATGTTCAGCTAAATTAGTTTTAAGATTATATTTATATTTCTCAATATGTCACTGTTAAAATCTGTTACATCAAACTTAAAATATAGAATTGCATAATAACTTTGTATTTTTGCACTTCAATCTTTAATAAACGAACTAAAGTAAAAAATGCATTTTTATTCAAAACTTCCCATATTTAATATAAAACTGCTAAGTGGCCCTTTTTAAATTTATTTTCTTCTGTTGGATTAACCCGGGGAGTCGCCCAACCGGGAGTCTCTCAGAAGCTGAGACCTCCTGAGCATTGCCAGGGGGGGGGGGGATGCTCACTCAATGCGAGTTTTGCAAAGGTGTAATTAGTCGGGGTTTTGATGACGAGCTCTTACTTATCAGGTCTGAGGCAGATATCTGATTGACATTAACTTCCATTGAAAAATAATTATAAAACAATTTGGTCATCTGCGACGGTTGAGCTTTTTGTCGAGATTTTTGAATTTGATTGGGATGATCACTCTCCCGCCTTGTTGGGCTGAGTTACCCACAGGGAGGTACGCTGAAGACACGAGTCCACGACTTTCTTCGGTTTGGCAGCGCGCTACTGTTTTCGGAGACTTAGCTTTCAGGGCACTGGAAAAGGATCGAGAACTATCAATAAGGGCTCCTTGCCTGGAACCGACCTTTGGCCTCAGGGAAGCACACCATAGCAACTCTGATCTTCTGGATCTCTCTTTCCTTCATAAAGGTAAGGTATTGCTTAGAATTGGTCGGATGGTCGACTTCGTAATTTGCACAATTTGTTGGTGTAGCGCAGGATTCAGCTTCGTACATAAAATCAATTGTTGTCAAATCAATTGTTAAGTTCCGGTGCATCAGTATGAATCAATTTATGTAAATTAATGCATCTATTGACATGAAATTTAAATACCTTATGAGCACTAGCCATGTGACTAACTTAGATATCCTTAACGGTTCCGAATTATTATTATTATTCTTCTTCTTATTATTATTATTACTATCATTATTATCATTATCATTATTATTTTCCCGCCTTACAAATTTTGTCTGAAAATAAATTTTTGTAATTGTGCGCCACAAAATGCCAGAAAAACATTATTGCCGGGTCCTGTGAACGAAAATTATAAAATGTGTGTGTATAAATCATGTTGCTACGTTTAGAAGAAAAATCCTCGTGGTCTAGCCAGAATTAATGTTTTGTTGATTCTTGATACCGACAAATCGACTGACGGCAAAACGTTCATCTGTCTGTTTGTCTATCTGTCCGTCCGTGGTTAACGCTAGCGCCTAAACCGTTCAGCTGATTTTCTTCAAAATTTATTCCCTGACTGATCTCTTCGGACTGGAGGTTTTGGGAGTTTCTAGCGGATATTTTGATTGTTGACGATTTTTTTACATGAATCATGCATTTACTTTTTTGGTTTGAGTGGTATGAGTGCCGGCACGTAAACTCTGAGAATCTGAGTTCGATTCTCGACCGGAAAAATAATTTGATGCTTGAAGACACTTTTGGTTTGTGTAGTAGAATAATGGTGCAAAACATTTAAAAGCAATACGAGAAAGTATGTGCTTTTGCAACATGACTAGTTTCATTTTTTCCACGGATAAAAGAAAAGACGCTTAAAAAATGGTACGTGTATCATTTTCGTTAGAGAGTCTGATTTTTCGAATATTGCAAATTTACAAATAAGGCGACAAAACGTGTGCTGTTATAGCATGACTAGTTTTTAAATTCAACTCTTATGTCACAACGCAGTAAAAATACCAGTTTGAAATGGCTTTCGAAGTCACTGTCTGATATGATTTCTGATACGCACACCGCCTTGGGGGGAAGAGCTATCTGTTTTCTATAGTCTGGCCGTTTTAGCAGGTTTAATGCCCTTGTTGCTTTCTCGTATACGTACGTGTATACGGAGTAATATACGTAGTATAGGAAAATTTATGAATTGATACAGAAAAAGTGTTGTTTTTTCAAAACGACCGTTTGTCCCGCCATCCGGCCGTCTATCCGTCAGTCCGTCTGTTCGTCAATCCGTCGGATGTAAACACTACTAGCGCCTAAACCATTCGTAGGTTTTTTCAAAATTGAATAAACCCCTGCCCATCTGGCTTGAGTCGAAGCTTTGAAATATTGAAAACACTATTTAAAATTTGGGGGTACTTTACATGAAACCTCCTGGTATTTTCAAAATATATTAAAAAAGGTGTTTATTAAAATGTTTTAAAGATAGCATTGGTCCCATATTCACGGTTAAGTATTTCAAATAAAATATTTTGGGCGGCGATAGGTGGCAGCTTGCAAGAGATGTGGCAAGCCGAGGCCAAAGGAAATAGAAAACTAATACGGGAAAGTCTGTGATATACTGTAGCACCACTAGTATTTGGCATAGGTAAATGGGTGTGAATTCCCATTTTGATATCAATTTTCTTCTTCGTATATTGTGCAACAGTATGTACAGTACTCTAATTTCCTTTCAGTAAGAAAGGTCACCAGAAACGGGACCAGCACCATTTCCATGAGAACGTTTAAAGAAAAAACTTGCAGCCATTTTTTGAAAAAAATAGTTAGAAATTTCTTAATTTTTCACTCAAAATTACCCCAAAATTAATATTTTCTAAACATTGAACACGACTTTTTTTGAAGATCTGTATTAAACAAACAAATTTTATAAAAAAAGAATGATCTCTATTTTTAAAATAATAGTGTGAACACGAAAACAATTGAAATTTCGAAAATAATCTGAATTCCAACGAAAACAAGATATGTGTCATTCATTTAATACTTTCTTACTCAAATTGAGAATAATGTATAATAAAAAATTGGGGTCTTACTTTAGTAAACCTCGAAAATATATTTGAAGCTTCACACAAAGTGTTCCCCAGAAACATAGCGCTTTTCAATCTCGGAGGAGAATATTAGTTTCAAACTTGAAATTTTTTCACTTACAGTGAAGTTACAGAGGACTTTTCTTACGCGAGGTGCAAAACTTCTCCTTTCGTGCACCTTTTTGATAAATGCGGTGCAGTTAATCTATTATTTCCCCTGGTTTTACTTTTTTGAATATGTAATTCTTCGGCAAAAAACTCCTATTTTTCTACAAAAAACCCGTATTGTGAAAAACCCATATACGGATATATAGTGGATAAATATTATTCAGCTGTGTAGTAAATTACTTACTCTAACACGCAGTGTAGTCAGAATTCACGATTAGTGGATCCTTGATGCAGAAAATTAGTTTACCGCAAAACGTCTGTCCGTCTTTGAAAAATCCTAGCGCCTAAACTGTTGGTAGGATTGTTTTGTAAATTAATATTCCGTGGTCGATTTGACCCGACTCTATTCTCTACAATTTTGAAAAAACATTTTTTAAATATTGGGGTACTTTACACGAAGTCCGTGGGAATTACATCCATTTAAGGGTACTGGAAAAGCATATATGAAAAGTGTATAAAAAGATACGCTAGGCAAAAATTGCGGATTTAATATGATTTAAATATTCGATTCTATATGAAACCCGTTTAATATGATACCTGTTTATTAATGTAAAAATATTTTGCTCTCTTAATATTGATTTCCCGATTAAAAGAAAATGGTAAAGTTTAATAACAATATTTTAAAAAGTGAGGTACGTATTTATAATTTGTTTACCCAATAAACAATAATTGATTTTTATAATTCAATTTTAAGGAATCTTCAAAACTCTTATCTTATTTTCCTTTCACTTTGAAATAAAAAATGTGGTCAATTTAAGTTATGTTCATATCGCGAGAAAGAATGTTTGATGATGCGAATTCGATGAGTTGTTTTCATACAGTTTGCCTGATAAAAGAACAATAAAAGGTAGTGATACAATTAAAGAAACAATAAAAGATTTGTAATTATAATTGAAACGCATAATGCAAACACTTTTGGGGTCAACAATCCCATTAACATAAAAATGTGTCGACCAGATTTGCAATTATCTATAGAGGAAATGCGGTAAAGATCCCTTCTTTTGTCTCTGGGCAGTAAATTATTCGTTTATCTTTCTTGTGATTAGTATAACTGCCGCTATTAATAAAATTGGAACATTTTATCGCAAATATTAATTATACTTCATAAACACTCGCAGAAAGTACTTTATCAATATCCTCTACATATTTTGGAATACGCTAATAATTTGAGATCAATCCGTCATTGATTACATTGACCTGCGATGAAACTGCTGCCCCAAAAGTTTGAATGTTTTGGTTGTATTTTTACCACGCTGAAGTAAAATTCAAAGCCAGAAAGTTCCTATCGCTTACCATTTTTAAAAACGTTTTCCCCTTGTAGTTCCCCTAGTAGTATCATATGCCTAAATAGTAATTATATGAACTGTAATATCTTACTAAGTGTAGCGTTATGTTATTAGTAGTAGTACCAAGAGTATTTAGCATGCTTTTAATGTGTTTATAGTAAACACCGAGGGTACCAAACGTTTCTTATCTGATACGAGGGTGCGATTGCCTCAGAAAGAGCGAGAGAACGTGCACTCTTTACATTATCCACTTCTTGGCGGTCCAGACCACGTTTGCTATATATGTAGGAAAAATACATTGCGTATGTAGATGCGCAATATTACAGAGTTTAAAAAAAATCGTATCTTGCCTATTTTGGAATCGAACTTGGAGATCGAAATAAACATTGGGCACCCAACGAAGCATGTAGAGTATGCATTGTAGATCTTCGTCATTGGATCAATGGCAAAAGACAATCGTTATCTTCTGGAATACCTATGGTTTGGAGAGAGAAATCACACCATAGTAATGACTGCTACTTCTGTTCGTGTGATGTCAAGGGGTGCAATTCTAAAAATAAAAAGCCAATTGTGTATCCAGTTGTTCGATCAATTTTACATGTCCCCATGGGCCTGATGAACCAATTCATGTGCGATCAGCGAATCAACAGTTTTCATTTGAGTTCCATCTAGAAGAGATGGAAATTGAGACGAGTGACAGTGACTACCCAACAGGATCGTCTGTTGCAGAACCTGAGTTTTAACCAGAGGGGATTAAATGACTCGGTGAGGGATCTTGCCCTCTATAAAGAGTTAGCTGTGTTGTTGGGTTCTTGACTCCAAGAAAAAATCTTCTTGGTCAAAATTCTTCATTCTATTGGTTCAGACAATGCGAAATAGAATTTAAATATTTTTTCCTCGAAGGTGGCTACCTTGTATAATGCAAATAATGTGAAAGAACTAATGCTAAAACTTGAACTTCCAAATTATGATCCAAGTGAGGGGACACTGTTCATTGATGCTTCTAATGGAAACGTTTTCGGTCCAGTTCCTTTTGCCTATTCAGTGATCCTCAAATGAGCATATGCAGATTTGTAACTGATGCTATTGCAAGTGAACTACAGTGAATGCAACTGGCAAGTTCGTGGCGGTTTTACTGTTCTTTTAATGCTGCAGGGTCAACTAGCAGGTTTTACCAAATTTTCATACTTTCTTTGCGTGTGGGATAGCAGGGCAAAAGTTGGTCACTGGAAGAAGAAAAACTGGTCATGTCGAGAAAGTTTGAAATTCAGTCCTAAGAATGTTGTTGTCAAAGCCTTGTGAGTCCTAAAGTTTTGCTGGCATCTCTTCACATTACGTTTGGCTTAATGAAACAATTCGTGAAGGTTTTCAATAATGAAGAAATCTGTTTCAAGTTTCTTTGAGAAATTGCCAAAACTATCTGAAGAAAAGTTTAAAAAGTATATTTAGTGATTATGATATAAGAAAATTGAGGTCAGATGCAGCATTAAAAAAAAGAAAAGTGAAAGCAGCATGGATATCGTTCTGTGAAGTTCTTTCAAAATTTCTTGGTAATAACAAGAATCCCAATTACCGAAACATTGTGGCTAATACGCTCTAAGAATACAAGGAACTTACATGTAACATGAGTATGAAAATTTATATCCTGTTTTCTCACCTAGATTATTTAGAACACAATTTACTTGTGTGCTGGGGAAAAGCTCCCCAAACCACCATGTATATCGGGCATGTCAAACCGCGTCCGTACGAACTACTTGTCCGCCTAGGAAGCGCGGCGCTCCTACGAGCAGCGGCAACTTTCCCTTACTCCACTCACATTTTCCCTTCAAATACAGAAAGGACACTCAAGCTGAAGCGTCACTAGGAGAGGAATAATGGCATCATACGAAAGTGTTAGCCATTTTTGGCTTATCAAACATTCTAGATTTCTATTACTTTTATTGTCACTACTACCACTGCTATTGCTACTGCTGCTACTGCTGCTACTGCTACTACTACCACTACTACTACTACTACTACTACTACTACTACTACTACTACTAATTATTATTATTATTATTATTATTATTAATATTATTATTATTATTATTATTATTATTATTATTATTATTATTGTTAATGTAATTGCGATAGTGAAAAATGAAGTGCAATCAGTGCAAAGAAAATATCATCGAACAAGAATTAACATTCCATGGCTGTAACTGCAATTACCACTATGGCGGCTGCTCATATCGGAATCTACATACAAAGCCAAATCAAAGAAAGAAAGAAAGAATATTATCGCGTTGCACCACATGCCGGGGAAATAGGAGTTCTAAAAACAACAAAGATATACCCGAAAACATCAAAATCAAGTACTCAGATGCTGAAAACATATATTATGATTTAGAACTAAATAATATAGAAGCGTAAGTGGACCCTCAGTGAAAATGCTAGTCACAAAACTAATAAAATCCGTGCAATTCATGTCGAACATATTTGATGACATGAACAAACTACACTTGGGGAAAATATAAAACAAAACAAAGAGTTTAAAAATGAACTTAAAATCACTAAAGAAACCCCCTGTAAAAAAGACAATGAAAAGTGAGCAATACAAGCTACACATAGAACAAATTTACTTCAATGTGTATGAAAATATAACACAATGGAATGACCACAAAAATACTGAAAAAATGTGACAAAAATGGGTTATATATAATACATATGAACACCTGCTTAACAAAAAAACCAACACTTCGATGAAATGTAAATGGTTCTAAAACAATACTTCTACCATATTATTTCTCTGTCAGAAATATGTCACGGATAAACCACATTTATGTAAATCTAAAACAAATATTCAGTAGTGATTGAACACAAAATATCAGATGACTACCCAACCATAATGTGTTTAATTTAAATATCTCAAAAAAATCAACCCCAAGAAAGAGTGAAGAAACTAAAAAATGAAAATGAACAGAAAAATATAACAAACTATAACAGGCAAAATTGCACCAATAAAGATCTTCTTATATCCATTGACCACATTAAAAAACAATTCTCCACCGTATATGGAAATACTGTTGTGACGATCTCTCGTAGTAAAAATAATACCATTTATAATGCCAAGACACAGGATTGGCATTATAAATGGAACATGGATTACTGACGCATTCTATATGTGTATACTATGTGCACCATACACTTTTGCAGTAACAGTGTAATATGTAGTCCAATATACATTCAATTTTCTTGAGTAGAAAACAAATATTGGCGTAAGCGTATAGAATGATATTTTCAAGATCAAAGAGCGGTACTGGGTTAATATATTATTCTCATAAATCAAAACATTATTAATAATATAATTGATATTATTTCATGCTTAATTCACACAAAAATAACGTGAAATCTAGTAGCAGTTTGCAGTTACAACTTTATCAAAATAATTTCTTTCATGAGTTGTCGCCAGATAAAACTATTTATCACACTACTAGTTCTTCCATTTTTAACATACGGCACTTAAATTTATTAGGATGCTACACTGCTTGGTTATAAGAGACTTCTGAGGGATAAAGCAATTTTGTTAGTTAGAGCTTTGTCAATCCAAGGATACGAAATATCCACGCCCGGATACAACCATCCGTACATCCGAAACATCTAAGTCGCGCCCTCTTCAGAGATCACGGCATAATCGTGGGCATAATGGCATAATAGGCGGTCAGACTTCCTTCGGAAATAATGTATTGAGTTCATTAAATAGAAAAATGTTTTTGTCATGAAACTCCGATAAGAATTTTGGAATAGGTTATTAAAAAGCAACAGTACCCAGGGCATGTAAATTCATCACACTACAAAATGTATGTATAATTATCTAAACTTTATTCTCTAAGAAATTATTTACCAACCGTAGGTTGGGAAAGGAACCTATTATGCACTCTTCCTTATCATGCATATGCGCAACCAGGTTCAATGCTGCTTCCAGTAATATATATTCTACATTAATTTTAACCATACGTTTAGTTAATTGTTTTAACTAATTTTATTACCCATATTATTACATTTCTTCCTCCATATTAACGTAATCTATCATGTTTTTACTAGTTCCTCTAGACCAAGTGAATTTGTGAATGTCTTTATGTTTGAAAAACCCATTCCATACTTTTAAACTATACTAGGCGCATACTTCTATTAGTCGTTCACCTTTTCCATTCATTATTTCCTCTCCTATCTTCCTACAACTTCGTCTTGCGCAAACCTTCCAACTCTACTGTTAAAATCTTCCACTAAAAATATACCCTTCCAGTTTGGTATCCCATCCAAGACAGTTGTCAGCTGATTAAAAAATCTATCTTTCTTCAATTCGGTAGCATTGTCATTTGGAGCATATGTATCTGTAACTACCATTTCAATAATAATTTTAAAACCAATTTTTAAAATATTCTTACTCACACAAGACCAACTCTTAATGTTACGTTTATAATTTTTTCACACATCAATGAAAATTCCTTTCTTAGCACTAAATGCTTTGTTATCACCACTATATATGTAGATGTAGTCTTATTTGGTCTACTCCCTGTCCCTTTTCCCTTATTTCTATTTTCATCTTTTTAATTTCTTCATACACTTCTATTTTTCTTATATTTAGACTCTGTACATTCCACGTGCCTATTTTCGTATACGATTTTCGTTTGCAAAGTCGTTTTCTGGATAATTCTGTTTCATTACTGGGATATATTTTCAAGTTTTTCTTCCCTAGACAAGCCAGTGTCCCGCTTTCAGAGCCTTCTTTGCCCTCCCCCAATCGGAAAATCAAGAAATTAAAGCGTGGGAGAAGAACAATATGAAGAAAGAGGCATTGAATACACAAGAAAAGGGGAAGAAAAAAGTGAGACACCCTAGCCCTCGCAACCTAATAGCGTCTGGATCGAACAAGAGGCCAAGATAGGCCTTAAGACACAAGTAGTGTGATACAAGTGGAAATAATACCACATAAGGCAGGGATACCATCCTTAAGACAGTGCCGCAGGTGGGGGAAGGGTAGGAAAAACCGATTTAATGGAACCTGGAAATTAGGATAATTGAGGAAATTAGGATAATTGGACGTTGTGAGGCAACCCTTTGTCTGACTCCTCCGCCGAGACCTGTACAGCATGCATGACCCTACCGGCAGCAGTACCGGCAAATTTACCAGCCAGCCAGCACCGCCACCCTCGTAATACTCTCAACTTCATTAGAATACGTAAACCTCCTCCCGCGCACGGAGAGTGCTACTTTAAGGTGGTGTCTCCTGGAGGATGAGGAGGCGGAGGAGGAGGCGGAGGAGAAGGGGGAGGAGAAAGAAGAGGAGGAGGATAGAGATGAGATTTTCTTTTGTCACATATGTACAAAAATTGAGACGATTATATTAGAAAGTTACAGCTCTGTTTCCTTCCCACATGGAATCGAACCCGAGTTAGCACCACGAAAATCTACCATGTACTCTATAAGCTACCCATATGGCCCCTAAGAAAGTACGTAGAATTCTTAGTGGTGTTCTGTTGGATAAACTAGATTGTCTTAGTAAATTCTTTCAATTCTTCTTAGTACTTATTCAGGGATATGGAATTCTTAGAGTGATCGTCGAAAAACATATAGCTACTTATTTATAAAATGCATCATATATAAGTTAACACAAAACGCGATACACTTTTTTTACATTTTAACTCTTATTTTGTTTACTTTTTTTATAGTGTGTGGTTCGATGCTAAATCAAACCAAGAGAAAGTGATTATTTTGGATTGAGAAACACCAGATTGCGATGTCTATTTTAATTTAATGTATTTGTAATAATCATATTTGTACTGTATTAGTTTATACACATATTTGTAGAAGGTACGGTTTTGGCGCTGGTCGAAGCACGCGACCGTGCAAAGCGAATTGCATACAAACCCTTTTAAAACACAACTTCTGATAACCCATTGCAACCAACACTCTAATAATAACTCTTAATGAATTCACTAATTTGTATAGTTTGATGGAAGATCCATGAAATGCATGTGATTGCGAATTCTAGTACTTAACGGTATTTTATAGATCAATCACATTTTTTCGCTTTAAAAGAGTGAAAATGCAGGTAACTTGACATTCCTCCATGCATAAATGACATAGTTTTTATTCCTTCTTGATTTAAATAAATTAAAAACGAGTCGGACGTGTGCGAATATTGCGCCTATTATAATTACTACTTTTATAAAAAGTAAAATTAAGAAAATGTAAGCTCGATTTTCTTCCATTACTTCTAACGTTCGCAACTTTCAAAAACTCAGGGAGTACAACAAAAATAACACCTGTGCATTTTTTAAGAGTTCTCTATGCTATCCAAAGACAAATTTTGATACAAAATGTTGAGCCGTTTTTAGAAATTTTAATGATCTTCCCCCGCGAGATGATGCCATCTAGCGCCGACCTACCCGGCGAAGTTTCCCAACCGAATATCTCCCACAGCGTTGCATCGCCCCAGTGGGGACAAACTGTAAGCCCCAACTAGTCTGCGGGCATTTATGTAATTGTAGTGCGTGGATGTGTAAGTGTGTTTAAGTAATGGATGAGGATAGGGCAAGCAAGAGGAAAGAAAGATCGTGCGATGTCCGTCGACCGTTTGTTAGGGTTCTACTCAGGCGTTGATTCAAGAAACTACGAAAAACTGTCGATCAGAACAAGTGGCCGCTGGAATTCTCCTCAAGGCAGTGGCTGAATACAACCTAGCTGTCAAACTAGGCCCTAAAAGTCTATCCCCATTGGGACTATAACCCTAGGACCTCCTGATCAGAGGCACTGCAGTGACATCAATTGAGTAGTTTATTTCAGAAACCCGTCAAACGCCAAATTCCTCATTCCGAGAAAATTGAGACAAAGCCTCCCAGTTTATCTGATTTCAAAATATTTATATTTATTAATGCAGTCGGTAAATGAATATTTTTTCATATAAATATGCACTAAACGACGTGTCTATCCTTTTGGAATAATAATCCGCAGCAAATGTGTGTATTAGATTTTGGCGTTTGATGGGTCTAAAATAAACGATTCAAATTATGCTCTGAGTCACCTACGCCATTTTGAATATTGTGCCACATCGGTACTAATATTAAAAACAGCACATGAAATAAGTTTTAATACCGGCAAATAGATTTCTTTACAAAATGCAGGTTGAAATATGAAAGGATAAAAAGTTTTGAAAATTGTAGAAATTTAACAGTTTTGCAAGTTCAAAATTTGTTAATAAAAATAGAACTTTTGTAAACTTTATGAGCACATTGTTATATGCGCTTGTTCTAAGCTTGTGAAGTATGATACAGTGCGTGTAAAAGCACTCTAGCAGTAGTAAATGTTATTAGATGGGCTTTGATTCTGATGGTTTTGTAAATTTGTATGTGGGCATTTTTCTATAGGAAGAAGCAAAACCGTTAGAACTTAGCTTCATATGCCCTGCCCCCTTCGGTGCGATATTCATGTGCTTTACACCGCCCTCACCTTCCCCCTAAACCCCAGGCATATATCAGCTAAGCACGGTTTTAGATGAAGATTTGAACCTACGCAAGCCGTAAATACACCCGGTTGAGGAGTGTACCATGCTTTAACGATCACGGCTAAATCGACATCTAGCGTACAGAGATGAAAAAACTTGCTTATATATTTCGTTTAGGATGCCTACGTCGATTGAATAAATACAATTCACAAAGTTTAGCAAAAGAATCCAATTCGAGTTGGCCAGAAATGTGCGTCCTCAAATAAGAACACTGGGCGATAATGGGTTAATACCGTCCGAAAAAATCCAGAAATCGGAAGGCACGGGCAGACCCCGAGCGAACCAAACCACACATAATTACTTCTATTGCAGGTAGAGTGCTCTCATATTCATTGGATCGAGACTCCCTGTAGATGCTTTCGCTCTGTCCTGGCGCTGCAAAAGCCCGACAAAAGGCATGAGACGACATCTGGCGGAGAAAGATCGCAGCAAGTGCCGCCTCTAGAGTAAGGCATTATAAAGATTTAGAGTTTGTTTATAAAGCCCTACCTCGAGGCGCGCCTCGTATGTGTCATGTGGCGAAGTTTCTCCGCTAGATGTCGGTATCATTCCTTCGTTTTTTTGCTTTGTCGGAAAGGCGTAAGTGGCGTTCAAATAATATTTTACTTGCCGCACAATTATCCACGTGCAGACAGTCGATTTTCCGCACCGTCTCCTATGGTTTGAACCTGCGACATTGAAGGTGATAGTGAGTATTCTATCCGGACGCGTCCACTGATTGCGATCATTAGCCCCGTAAATATAATGCATGTTATTAATCTCTGAATCGATGTTCCTTCCCCGCTGGAACTTAGGATTCCATTCCGATCTACACCTCGGTTGGTGGGGTTTCCCCCTCCAGATATTTCTCCAAGTGGGCCACCACCTCAAGAACAAACTTGAAGCTCCCGGTTTGTCCCCCGACATATATTACTTGCTCTACACTACTGTGTAGTGCATGTACATGAGTGCGTAGTGTTGTTTGTATGTCTGTGTGAAGAAAGAGGAGGGGTCGATGATTAGGTAGGAAGGATCGCAGCGGTCCGTGACCCGTTTGCTGATTAAGGTTGGCACTGCTCAAGAATTTGACAGGTATTGGTTGGAGAAATCACGGAAAACTACCCATCATAACAGCTGGCAGGTACAATTCCCCTCCAGACAGTAGTTGAATTCCATCTATGTAGCAGAAATTCGCCCATCGGTAATAATAATAATAACTACAACAGTAGTAGTGGCATACATTCATTACCAAATATGTTACACATTTCTGACGGTATTCATATTTTAATTTCGCTTGGGTGCAATTATTTTTTGCATGAAGTTCACAACGGTGCCGCCAGTGGCGCTACGTACTGGTGATGGAGCACAAGTACATCGACGCGCTCCTAGAGAGCGATTAAATTAATGAAGTCCAATTATATGAAACAACAATAGGAGCGCGAAAGACGAACGAAAACAAGTGCAAGACATGCAAGAAAAATATTAGAGAAAATTGATTTCTAATGAAAATAAATTAGTTATTGACGTAAAAAACAACCAAAAAAAATTTGATTGTATTACAAGCTACGTTATAAAACTGATGTCAGAACTTATTTTTATACATTACTTTACTTTGTTCTATTCAAAATTGATTTCTATTAATCACTCATTTAATATAAGAATTGGATTCGTGCTTAAAAAGTAATATCTCCTCTCAGACAGTCCCACTAAGAAACGACCAATAATAAAGCAGATTTACAGTATGAAAACCACGATTGGATGTTGCAATGGAGACGATCCTGACATCCTCATTGCCCTCACAAACGCCAGTTATGTAACAAATATGCTTATAAAACCCGAATCACAAATACAATGTGTCAAAACCTATATTTATTTTCACCAATTGTGACTTACAAATTCTCACTTTAAAAATTTTTTTCTCGTAATTTTCGATGTGGCTCATTGGCAGCAATATTCTGCGTAGTGGCCAGAACCATGGCGAGAGCCGCATGGGTGCCGAATATTTTCCGCCACGAAATTTGTAAGATGAAGATTTAAATTTGGAGGTGGAAGTATGTTTGAAAATCGCTAGCAGTTAATCGGACTCACCTTCAGCGACATCGCGCGGCGGTTAAAAGAACCTTTCATGGTATTTTTCGGCCAACGTTATTCAAGCTCAAGTGTTAAATCAATACCATCTACACTTCATTTTAAAGTACGACCTCTATTTTATAGACAGACTAGTTTCTTATTAAAAGATTTACTCACACATGCTAAAATCTTATTTTTATCAACGAACAGACCCAGTACTACGTTTTGAAGCGCTGTGTCAGTGCCGTGTCTGTTTGTTGCTTAAAATAAGATTTTAACATGTTTGATTTTAAATAAATATTTTATTAAAAACTTAGTCTGCCTATAAAAAAAAAGATGTTACTTTAAAATTATGAATAATTTGAGAGATACAGACATGGAATTTTAATTTTACCATCTACACTTACTTACAGTAACAAAAGTGTAGATGGCGGTGGTGAAGTACATGTACGCGGACGTTATTGGCTGAAAAAATCCGAGGTAAGTTCTTTTATTCACCGCGTGATGTCTCTGAAGCTAAGTGAGTGTGATTTGCTGCCGATGTTTTTCGAACAAACCCTCACCACGCTTCCAACACCAATGTTGAGTCTCCTTCTTACTGACTTCGCGGTTCCCCTGGAAGGTAGAATCGCGTCGGTGGGGGGCGACGTTGGATGGCGAGGGGAGGCGAGGAGGGAACCGAGGGGCCACAGGGTAGGAGGAGGAGGGGAAGGCAAGGGGACGACTCGCGGCTCTCAGCACCTCCGCCGTCGCACAGTTCTCGCGAAGGCCCTGCTTGACGGTCGTGCTCTTCCGCGGCTCCGATACTCAGCGCGAGTTCTCGGCGGCGACCGGCTCCCCGGCTGGCCGTGAGCGGCTGGCGGGGGTCTTCGTGGGCTGTTGATGTGTGCTCGCAGTGTTGGGCGCCCGGTGGGTAAGCTCGCAAACCTAAATATTGCGAATGCGGTGCCTAAGTTTTAAGTTTTGCTATTAACGCGTCATCATGCAGTGGAGTCTCCAATTTCAGAAAAAGTGGCCTAGTGTGAGGCGCCTCGAGTTATAAAGAGCGCTAACATCGATTTCGCGAACGCGGTGATTAATTTTCCCTTTGCTCATATGAACGTTTCATCATCTAGCGATGACTCATATTTCGCAAAACGTGGCGTAGTGTGGAGCGCATCGAGTGTGCGCTCGATCGGCAGTCCATCAGGTACATCGAGTGCAACCATCGATTTTGAAAACGTGGCGACTAATTTTTGTCGTCCCTGCTTGTATTAACGTGTCATCATCTAGCGGGCTCGCAAATTTGACAAAAGTGGACTAGTATCGTTTCCTTTCCCCAATTTCGTCTTGTGAGACATGTGACAATGAGTACATGGAGATATATGGTGAATTTTTCGTTTTATTGAAGAAAATGTAAGTTATTAATGCAAATAATGTGAGTTTGAAATTAATTACTATATTATTAATTGCGTGAAATGTAGTGTAAGCAATGATTTTCTTAGACCATGATTGTGTAATAAATCAAATTTATGTAATGTCTACGTGATACATAGGCGGTTTGAAAACATTCGTATAGGAAATGCACCAAGCTCATAGTAGTTATGTTCGATCGATATTTGACCATATTGATTGTGCTAATAGAAAAATTCGATAAATATTCGGTCATAAAACAACGTAAACATTCAAATCATTGTCCCGGTAGCATGTAATAATGTTGTTAATATCATTATTTAACCTGGAGTAAATGTGGATGTATGTTGTAGCTATTTGGGATGTTAGGATCGGATTAGTCCAATTTTTGCCAGGTAGTGGTGTTCCCAGGACTGGGGCCTGTTTTTATATCTACGTCTGGCAGTGAGGGAGTAGTGAGACGAGCATTACGCATTCCCGTCACCTTACCGAGTGATGATGTGAAGAATCCATCAATTCATTTCACGCTATTAATTGCTCCTTCCATTATCATCAGTCTTAGTCTCCTTGTTCTATTATTTTACCTTTCTTCTTCCTCCTTACTTTTCAATTTCCTCTTATATTCCTTCCTAGTCTTTCTTCCCATCTTTCGTTTTCCTTGTTCATAATTTTCTGATGTATTGCGTCATTGATATTTATATCCTCTCCTTTTCTGTACCAGTCATTCCTTTCCATTCAAAGCTAATGTCATTTTTTTCTCATATCTCCGAATTTGGCTGAAGTCTAGTATACGGTACAACTTAAGGAAGTCGTTCAAACCGGCAGTTCGCGCTGGTCCGGCGAGGGGGAAATCCATGGGTCAAAGGGTGTTGTGAGGGGAACCTATCGGTGGGGAGGGGTGGGGAGCAATATGCGTAACTAAGTACATACACATAAAAAGCAAAGCGAGGGCGGTTTATATAAATTGTAAAAATATACAATTCGGAAATAATTTTGTTGGTTCGAAATTGGTCACGAACATGACGTCAAAAGTTAGGGGTGGGTGAAATTCCATCCCAATATCTTGTCGAAACTTCATTATGAAATGGCGTATGGTGGGACGTAAATCGTGTGTCTACGTGATTTTGTGATGGGTAGCTCTCGAAGTGTTTAGCTACGTTGCTGTCGTACAGTTAAGTTTCTAGCGTTCATCAGATTCTTTGCGATTTGTGGTTTTGTGTGTCGAGTGTCTGTGCAAAGATGGTGAGAATAAATGTGTTTTTTTGCGCGTTGAGCCAAAGTGGGTGTTTGGCTGTTATTGAATGGGCGCGAGAAAGTAGTTTGATTGCTGCAGGGTTTAAGTGTGCTGTGTGTAAGTGTCCTATGAGGTTGGCCAAGCGAAAGGAGTTGTGTAATGGTTTCGAATGCAAGAAAGGGCCACGCCTCATGTGCGTAAGTGTTCTGTGCGGAAGGGGCCATGGTTTGCGGGCTTGAGTATAATTCAGATATTAGTAATGACTTATCATTGGGTTATAAAATCGTCACTCGAACCGCCATAAAAATTGTCTATCGGTAAGTTTCATTCATTTCTGTCAAAGCACTTAGCGTTTTTTGAGCGATGACTAGAGGAGACCCCTCCTTCACTTCCCCCTCCTCCCCTCACCCCTCCTCGCCGCCACGCTTCTCTAAGGATGTATCGTATACCTTCTTTTAGTGTGTACCCTACTTTATCCCCTATTTTTCCTTATATTCTTCACTTTTCAAATTCCCTCCAAATGTATTCTAATTTCTACTGCCGTTTTCCTTATTCTAATTCACTTTCACATTATCTCACACATCTTTCTATAGTTATTTCTCTTCCATATTCATGTCATTCTTCATCCAATGCCTCCCCTAATCATTAACGTTTTCCTTACCCTCGTCTTCCAGCTCCTTCAACTTCATTCCATTCCATTTCTTTTTCACTTCCATACAGCCGCCACCGCCGCCTATTCCTATCACCGTCATTCTAACACCAACGACGTCCCCCACCGTTTCCTCTGCCAGTCTCCTCCCCGCAGTGCCATCCCACCGCACCCTGGCTATGATTACATCGCGCCGTCGTCATCCACATCCCTTCATGTTATCCGCACTGCTCTACCTTTACCACATCACTCCATATTGCACTTTACGTTCTCAATTCTCAGTTATGTCCATTCCCTTCCCCTTCTCCCCGCTTCCATCCCCGCATCACCGCCCTCACCACTACGATTAAATTCTTCTCATCTTCACCTCGCCTTCCACAGAATCACGACGTCACACACAGCTGGGGTAATATACACATCTCCGTCTTCACCTTAGTGCAATTTCCTGCTTGCTTACTCCACCACATGCATGCCACCCATGACTCCACTCAACTTCCTCCACACATCTTTCCCACAGTCATCTTCCACAACATGTCTTCCTACACATGACCTAGACATGTAATACCCATCATCATAATCCACACGAAAAAATATCATAATCCTGTCTCCTCTCTGAAGCCGTATCCCCCCTGTTCACCACGGATGCATTTCCGTAACACAGCAAAACTTACCATCCCTCCTTTTCTGTACGCCCCCACCCATTATACACCGCCACTTTTACCACCCAAATCTGTCTCCACTCTCCCTTTCTATGTAGTAGCTTTATTCATCACGCACGCCTCTTCCTCCCCACAATCTCTATCCCGTCCGAAGTCTGTACTTCGAAATATATCCACAGCCAGACATCTACTCCACTCCGCCGTATCCGCCACGGGGTGATACCTAACCTAGACACCTTGACACCGGAATATGTGTTCGAACAGCGCTTCAGTTTCCAATTGGAACATCCACACATTCCACAACTGTATTTGAAACCCTCCACAGACACATTCCACCCAGTACCGCCAATCTTTGCCGCAAAAACGCCAAGAGATGCTCATAAACCAAAAGTTACCATTTTCCCGCTCGACGCTAATACATGAACCTCGTCGCATTATCCCTCTGATATGTTCCACCAGCTGTTGAAACCGCACCAACCCCACCTACATCCAAACTACGTATCTAATCATAGCGCCCCAGTCAGCATTCCAACAAATATCCATACCGCCACCGTCACCGTTATCACATCATGTCAGTAGAAAAGGATCCTCAGACATCGCCTGCGACTACAAACACGCCTACATTTCCACGCATCCGGTTTTACCCACCTCCGGAGGCTGGAAAGAGACGGAGCGGGAGAGAAGCGGAGGCGGGAGCGAGACGGAGGCGGTAGAGAAAGACGGAGGCGGGGGAGACGAAGGTGGTAGAGAGAGGGAGACGGAGGCGGGAGCGAGAAACGTCTACGGTAGAGAGAGATGGAGGCGGGCTAGAGAGATAGAGGCGGGAGAGAGAGATGGAGGACGGATAGAGAGATGGAAGAGGTGGAGAAATGGAGAGGAAGAGAGAGATAGAGACCCGCCCCCGTCACCATCCCATCGCAGGCTCGCCATTTCTGCCGAATTAATCCTCCTCATCTACATTTGCCTAACCCTAGACACGGTGTCTATCATACTTTCGTTTCCACCACGCCTCCAAATCCACACGCCCAGGGACTTCTCCCTGCATTCGCCCTCCCACCCGTTTCCTCCCACTCAAACTCCCTCGCCCCGTTGTCACTTGCGACATTTTCCCCGCCTCGGTCTCCGCGCCCCATTTTTCCATCGCCACGTCTCTCCCACCTCCATTATTCTATTCGCCTCCGGCTCTCCGCCACCGTCCCTCACTCTGCCTCTGACTCTCTACCGTCTCCGTTTCTGTATCTCCTATTCCATCTCTCACTCCCTCTATCGCCGCCGTCTTTCTCTACCGTCTCCGTCTCTATCCCTCCTCCGTTTCTCTCTCTCGCCTCGTCTCTCTCTCCCGCCTCCGCTTCTCACTCCCGCATTCCTTCTCTCTATCGCCTCCATCTCTATCCCTAATCCATCTCTCTCCCTAATCCGTCTCTCTCCCTTATCCGTCTCTCTCCCGCCTCCGTCGTTCTCTCTCCCGCCTCCGTCGTTCTCTCTCCCGCCTCCGTCGTTCTCTCTCCCACCTCCGTCGTTCTCTCTCCCGCCTCCGTCGTTCTGTCTCCCGCCTCCGTCGTTCTCTCTCCCGCCTCCGTCGTCCTCTCTCCCGCCTCCGTCGTTCTCTCTTCCGCCTCCGTCGTTCTGTCTCCCGCCTCCGTCGTTCTCTCTCCCGCCTCCTCTCGCTCTACCTCCTCTGTCTCTCACTTCCACCATTATCGCTCTCTCCCGCCTCTGTCTCTGACCCCAGCTTCCCTTTCTCTCTTCATCACTACTTTTGTCCATCGCCTCCGTCCCTTTCCCACCTCTTTCTCAATCTCTCTCGTGTCCGTCTCTCTCCCTCCTCCATTTCTCTATCCCGCCTTCGTATCTTTCTCCTGCATCGTCTCTCTCGCCTCCGTTTCTCTCCTGCTTTCGTCTTTCTCTCTCGTCTCCGTCTGTCACTTTCTCCTGTCTCCATCTCTCGCGTCTCCGTCTCTCTCTCCACCCGTGTTTCTCTCTCAACTTTCTGTCTCGCGCCTCATCTTTCTCTCGCGCCTCGTCTTTCCCTCGCGCCTCGTCTTTCTCTCGCGCCTCGTCTTTCTCTCGCGCCTCGTCTTTCTCTCGCGCCTTCGCGTCTCTCCCACCTCCGCCTCTCTCATGCTTTCGCCTCTCTGAGGCTTTCGTCTCTCTCTCTCCCTCCTCGTCTCTCTCTCTCTCCCGCTTCGTCTCTCTCTCCCTCCTCGTCTTTCTCTTCCCTCTAGTCTCTTTCCCCACTCGGTCTGTCTCTCTCCTCTCTCTCCGGCTTTCGTCTCTGTCTCCGACCTTTGCTCGTCTTTCCTGCTTCTGTCTCTCTCGCACCTCCATATATATTCCGCCTGTGAAATCGTCGCCTAAGACATTTTCTCGTCCGTCTTTTGAGCCTCCATCTCCGCGCTTCGTCTTTCTCACCGCTGTACACACCACTTACCAATAACAGATAACTCATATTTCCCATTTCATTCATATACATTTATTTACTTCTTTCAATCTATGAGTTCAATCATGTGTTTTGTGATAATAATTACGGTACAACAAACTTCTTTCTGTATTCATTTCAGGTTGTGTCATTCTTCTATATCGAAACCAGAATGATATGCAGCAACTCTTTTGGCTAACAATCTGTAGCACAAATACTATTAATTTCATTGATCATTCTGATTATTGTACAATATCGTGAGCCTTTCATCACAACACTTAGCGTTGTATCACAGACAATCGCTTTCATTTCGCGAATAATTGTGGAGGGTTTCCTCTATCCCTCTTAATGTTATGTGCCTCTAAGCGCTTTATCCATTTGCTATTACCTTTCCTGAAGTCTACATAATACTATTTGCATAAATAATATATTTCAACAATAATGTTTGATTTTGTATTAACTTGATTGTATCTTTCCCTGCTTGTATAGTATTCTTGATCTGCTTACAATCCTAATGCCTTTCCTACAAGACTGGTCGTTATTTTATAAAATTTATATGTCACTCACTCTTATTTAGAAAATAAATATACTTATCTGCCTTCACAATGAACTTATAACACTGTTATTCACAAGAGGATAAGGTTTAAGCTCTTAAAAACAGTGTTTCAGCTTTTATCTGGCATAGAGTAATATTTGTGTTTAATGCTTATCTAATACTAGTTTTTTTGATTTCAAAAATCGTCCTCATAATAAATGAAATTTATTTCCGTAATTCGTTCTATGGCAAAATAAGATGTTTCTGAATTATTTTATGAAGTGTATAAAGAGTCGTTATTAATACAGCAGTTTGAAATTTCAAATATTCGATGTATTTGAATTTCGTTCACCCTTGTACGTTTTGTCCCTATACTTAAAGGTTTAGGGGAGACATTGGGTCAAATTTCTCACCAGTGTGGTATTTATACCATGTTATATCCAAAACTTGCAGCCACGTGAAAATTCATTCGCGAAATGTCTTATTAGGTGAATACATAATTAACAAAGTTTACGTACAACACTTGTACTACTTAAAATATCAAACGTGTGAGCACAAATGAGATGTAAAAAATAACTATCGTCGATTAGTTGTAATACTCAAATTTTGTTCAGTTAAACATTTCAGATGAGTGCGATAAATGATTCAAAGGAATATATATATACCATGGTAATATGGATCATTACTATTAAAAATGTTTTGTTTTATGAATAATGATACATGCAATACAAACTTCGAGCAGAACCAAGCGAACCATTGACACCAAGCGAACGGCGTGAAATCATAAGATACCACCGTCGCCACCTTTCAATCATATTCATCGGTCCTCTTACTGTAGCCCACGCGTATCTCAACCTCACATCCGTCACTATTTTACGACTAGACTCTCCCCCTCCTGTGACGTCTTCTCACCACTGTCATGATTACGACTCTCTCCATTCCGTCTAAAGCCCTGCCTTCGATACTACTTTACCTACTTTCTCCAGTTACCTCGCGAGCATTCCACTTCCATTAAAAACCTGCTTCTGCCTTCACCCCGCCTTCGTGCTCAGCCTTTCCCCGCCTCCGACCCCGCATCCGACTACGCAATGTCTCCGACTCCATCCTCTTTAGACTTATCTGCGCCCCGTATCCAACCACCTCCGTCTACAGCACACCTCCGTCACCTCTCCACTTGCATCACCGCTTTACCGCGACAAAGACATGATCTTCCCATAGTCTCTCAATTTAATCCGCCATCTCCCTACCGAGCCTCCGCGTGAGCCCGTTTTGTCAGCACCATGTCTCCGTCTCGCTGACACACCGCGCAACGTGAAGCGTCTCTATAAGTCCATCCGCGCGAATACGCGCCTCGCGACCGGGGAACTGGGACTGCGTTGAACATTGCCTGCAACTCATTAGAGGTAATGTTGAGCAAAATGAGTTTCCGAAAATTGTGCACAATGTGGGTCCCACGATCACTTACACAAGAACTCAAACAGCACCGAATGGAAGTTTGTGAGGAACTTTTGGGCCGATACAAAACTGAAGGTGGCGGTTTTCTGGATCGTATAATCACTGACGACGAGGCAAGGCCACCAATGGCCCATTATGAGCCGGAAACAAAGTGACAATCCATGGCATGGAATGGCGCCACAAGAATTTCCCGGGTCACCTCGGCTAATATAGAATTTTACGAGCGTGGCATGCAAGCTCTTTTATATCGGTGGAAAAAATGTTTAGAAAAAAGGAGGACAAAATTAAAAAGCAGTGTTTTGTTAAAAAACCTTTGTTCTAACACATTGTATTAAGATGTTTTTTTACTTACTCGTATACGTACATATATACGGAGTAATATATCCAAAAGTTTTGTAATGCTGCGGAAAATCGATTTCGAAATTTTCACGGAAATATGTTTTGGGGTCCCCTGGTACCGAAAAGATGTTTTTTTCAAAACGTCCGTCTGTTTGTCCGGCCGTCTGGTTTAGTATGGTTGTGAAACAAATAAATGGAAGGTATTAGTTTCGAAACGACCTTCGTACTATGCTGTGAAAATATATTTATTTTTTAATTTAATTATCTTTACATATGTGGCCATTCCGACAAACTTTAATCTTATAACATTGCGCAGATTACATGGAATAAAAAATAAAAGCATTTAACCAATTTGCTTTTCTACGGTGATTTTAAAAGTGTAATGCATTTCACGATTAATTTGGTTATAATATTTACAATATGATGATTTTTTCTTAGAATACAACTCAATTCGAAATGTCCTTGCACTGGTGACTAACGGAAAATTCTTAAGCTAACAGTTTGAATTTGTATTTTCACATCACATAAAAAACTGTGTTGCTGAAGTTGTCCATTGAGAAAAAAATAATCCACTCATTCATTATAATTTTATATTTTTTCGAAGTGAGGACTTGACGTTTCTTGCCAAAGAAAAATGAACCCGAACAAATTAATTGGCTTCCTCCTATATTCACGATTTGTTTTCATTTTTTCAAATGTTCCCTTTCGAAAATATGTGCGATGCGATCATCCGGGATATAGTGTACAGGTACACTCACGCACCAAGCTAAACATGGATAACAATGCCAGGCATTTTTAGGCTTATACGAGTACTTAGACAAACTTGAAGTTGTGAAGTTCAGCACGTACAGCGTGATATCCCTGCCATCTGTCTACGTGATGTTAGAAGAAATTTTAAAATGAGATAAAGGTAAAAGCTGACTCAGTGGATGAATTACGAAACTTGCAAACAGGGCACAGTCGGTTGTTTGACTAAATCGCGCAATATAGAGTAAAAATTTACATCCTTGATTCGTCTCACAACCGGAGAACGCTAAACTTGTAGATGTAGAATGAGGAAAAGCGATCCAGGATATAACGCAATGGCAATGCGGGGCGCCGTCAGAGGTGAAGTACATATCGCCGAGCTATCCTCCTTTTCTTTTTCATCATTCATGAATTTTTAAATAGTCCCCCCTTTAAATAGATAATTTCGGCGTTCCTTAAGCTCAATTTCCAAATCGGGTATCGAACTCATTTAAGTGGCACTACAACTATTACTTTTATTTATTTCAATTTCAACGTAAATGTGACCTGCATCCTTTTAAAGTCTGTTTTGCTCCGTACAAAGGAAATATTTTTTTAGAATGTGCGGAAAATATTTCTTGTGATTGCTTCTTTTCCAATCAAAGGTCACGCGATCTGATTTTTTTTAAAAAGGACATATTTATTTGTTTCATTAAAAATGAACACAAAGTTTACAAGTATTTCAAGATGTAATTTTCTAGAAGAGTCTTGAATACAGAAAAAATCTAATCTTTTTAATGTTAATTTTTTGACATTTCGAAAATAGTGTTGAACGAAAATTGCATCTTTGCCATTTATAGCGCCCTCTGCTGCGTTAAAAAATAAAGAAAAGTTTGGAGCCATTAATATTTTAAAATTTCTTTTACTTTACGAAAAAGTGCAGGGCAATGACCAATTATTTGAAAAAATTGCACACGGCATTATTTACAAATAAAATGTTGATGAAAAAAGTTTAAAAACAAAAACATCTCTTATGAAAGTAAGAAAAAAATTAAAGATTTGGAGATATTTTTCAGAAAAATTGGAACGTGCACTTGAGCCTGATGTAAAAAAACAATCAAATATTCATTTCAAATTAAAGGGACATTCATCAATCTGATCGATTGGCAAATACCATTTTTTATTAGAATCCTACCAACGGTTTGCCGCTAGCAATAAAAAATTTTAATTTTTTTCGTATGAGGGACCCACTATACGAGATTTTTGTTGAAAATGACCGTTTTCTATGCAATTATTGAAATATTTTTGCAATCTTTATAGGAAAGCTAAAGCTTCGTTTTGCTCCAGCCGGGAATCGAAACCTGGGACCTCCTAACAGAAATCTTGCAATTCGTTCCTGAGCCACCTGATGGGCTACGTAATAAATATGTAACAAATTATTGAAATTGTTTCTGAACTTTGCTATACACTATACGATCAATAGGAAACTCCTTTATTGAAACTATTTTTTTACATTTCGTGCTAACTTGAAATGAATGGATACAGGCGAGTTGAATATTACTGGATTGCATAAACCTCCGTAACTTCGAGTTTCTACATCTCTAGAGCAAAGCTGATACATCGTATTACAATATTTTATCTTTCGTACGTAAGCCATAATCTACGGGTAGCTAGTCTCCAAATTCTTTCGCCTCTAGTAAAATGCACCAGGAAAGGAAGCCCTGGGCATCAACCTATGTCACTGCAGTGCCACTAATCTGGAGGTTTTGGGTTCCAGTCCCGATCGTGGTAGACTTTCGAAACTAGCTTGTCAGGTAGGATAAGTTCAGCCTGTGTCTGGAGCTGAATTCTAGCGGCCGGCCGCTCTCATCGCTAGTTTTCCGTGATTTCGCCAACCAACACAGACCGCGCGCGATCTTTTCTTCTTCTGCCTTCCTATCCTCATTCCTTACTTACTCACACTTACACTCACATGCAGTGCACTACCACACAAGTTGGGATACTATTTTGGAGCTTAAAACTTGCCCCATCTGGGGTGGTTTCCTGCTGGTAGGAGATATCTGAATAGGGAAATACCCCCGTCGTGCCAACGTGTGAGTCGGCGCCGGATCTCATTGTCAGTTGGAAGAAGACCCAACCACCTCCCGTGATTAAACAAGCAACAAAATTATGGAACTAATGACCATAGCAGTTGACAGGCCCAGAATTATTAATCAACCAGTCTAGTAAACTCGAGCTCAAGAAAATGTAGGCAGATAATGAAGTTACATTTCTGTCAAAAACCAAACTAGCTTAGAAAGCTCAATGAAACAAGTTATGGCACTGTACGTTATACTGAGAGTTTCTAGGTTTTGCTATCCGACAGTGACGAATTTTCTACCTGCCGGTTACGTGTATCGGTAGTTTTCCGGGATTTCTATGATCAATACGAATGAATGCCGGGGCAGTTTTGTAAACATCGTGCCATGAACCTCGGGCAATCCTTCGTTCCTCATCGTCGTTCCTTCCTCTCCTTTTCACACACACACACACACACACACACACACACACACACACACACACACACACACATATATATACATACATACAAACACCTTTACTTGCTCTAAGTAACACGCAGTGTCAGATTAGTAGAGGCCCATAGTTTTTCTCGGCTTAGGCAATGCTTTGCTCACAGAGATACCTGAGAATGGGAAACACCCGCAAGCCGACGTGCAGGTTGGCGCTGACTCGCAAGTTTTGGTGGGGAGTAACAACACCTCGAACCATAGTACATCTGTTATCCGAAAAATAGCTAATGAGAATATTCGATTTTTCTTCAGAATCTGAGTGTTTGTAACATGAAATTTGTGGTACATTTTTCACTTCTTGTAGTGTACTTTACAAATACAACAACAAAGAGTTGATCGTATGCCTCTAAAAAATTATTTTTTATAAAAGGTTTTACGAGAATAGTGTGTGCGTCAAAATGATACGTTTATTGGTTACAGTGGTCAACACACATTTTCTTGCCGAATAAGTTAAAGTCATTTTAGGGTGTGTTTGATTCAAAGATTCGAAATTTGGGATTTAGTTTGGTACATTGGCTCTAGCATTTAAGATAATAAAAATCGCATTCAAAAATATTATTTTATTTTTTTGAGTACAACCTATTCGTAAATTGCATAAAACGTGAACTAAATGAAATCAGAAATATCTATTTATATAAAATCAAACACATGAAATACGTAACATTAATATATTCAATATATGTATATTTACATCTGAAACGATTCAATATCAATTGTTTGAGAAACATTATTTATTTGATTTCCTTTTATGCGGCAAATCAGGACAATTCTGTTGAAAGCTTCAGTAGTCTGCCATCGTGTGTCTTTCCCATCTGCCTTTATTTCTTGATGAAACCGCTCATTTTCTTCCTCATTCATTTTGTTAAGATTTTCTAGAAATTTTCTAGATGACTTAATAGAGTGTACCTTAATGCTCATAGTTGCACCCAAATTTTGAAAGTTAAAAAGCAAGTCGTGCACCAGTTCTGCAGAATTGCTGCTTTAAGGTTATCCAAAATTTCTTGATAACAATGACAAAGTTGTGCAGGTAGTCCAGGGAAGAATCTGCTAATGTATTTGAAGTAATCGCCATCCTTGTTTAGCGCTTTCACAAATTGCATCATTAATCCCAACTTTATGTGCTGGGGAGATATAATAATCTTTTCTTTGGCGACCAATGGGTCGTTTCCTATAGTTCCTGCATCTTTTGAGATATTTTCCCTTGGCGGCAACGTCATTTTTTCCAGTGTTGCTTTTTTACTCCGCAAGCAGGGAAAACATGGTTACTTTGTTGTTCAAATAAAAAATTGAATCGTTTGAAATCTATGCATATAGATCATTCGTGATCACGATAACAAATCCATTTTGATGTTATCATATTCTTGATTAATTTTTGTTGAATGACCAATTGGTATTGATGGATAGCAGTTGCAATTGTGCAATAAAACACTTTAAACTTAGAGTGTAACCGTCTAATGAAATGCAGCCAGTCTTCCAATCGATATTGTGATGGTTCTAATTTTTCCAGTAATAAAGTAAATCCACTAATAAGTAAGAACAGAAATATCTATTTATTTATATTTGAGGGTCAAGGATTTTACGACCTACATCGTAAACGTGAATGAGGTAACTTACTGGTGCATTAAATAAAAAAAATAAAAATTCATATCAAAATTAAGCATTTATTTACAATATTAAATAAAACTCGGAAAATGGAGCGATAACAAAGAGAAGAACTTTACACAAACAAAGGAAAACTTTACAGTCTGTTCGTATTTTCAACATACGTCTTTCTGCTCACGTGCACAAGTCGTCAAACACCATATTTCCCAAATATTTCATCTCCTTCAAGACATACAGTCCTTGTTGACAATTAAGTTATTCAGTTTTTACTTACTACTGAACGTCTTACATTCCATAAATTTCATCATCCACCTGACTATGTATCACACTCGTTCGGTTAATTCTACCTCTGGTTATTGATTTCGATATTTTGTGTATTTTGGTGCCATTATAATATCCATTAACAAATCATTTTTGTACAGATAGGCACACGAACATCCTCTTGATATCGAGAGTTTTTGATTATCTTGACTCATGGGAACAGGGGAAATTTTCATGAAGGTTTGCTATCCCCTCTGCGGTTCTGCATGTTTGATTTCCACAATCGCGAGAGTTCTCACACACTCACTTTTGTTATTAGCTCCATGGAGATGAAAGACCAGTATCGCATTTGTTTTACATGGATAGTCTTAAGGTGTTTGCTAAGAATGAAGATGTTCTCTCCCAAATCCTATCTGTGGCCAACGATTTGAGCAATGACATTACAAGAAATTGGTCTTGACGAATGTGCAAAAGTCAATTTAACGAGAGGAAAGGTGAGAACGCCAGAGAACATTGACGTTGATATGCACACTGTGATTCAAGATCTTGAGCCATGTAAAACCTACAAATATCCGAGCTTTGAATAGTGTGTGACATCACGAGCGATACAATGAAAACGAGAATTTGCAGTATGCAAGGCACGCAGAATAAAATTGACACTGAACTTCTGATGCTCCATAACATGAATTGTGAGACACAAAAAATGTTAAAGAAAACGTGGAATCACAAACCTCTCAATAGACAATATCTAACAACAACAGAAAAGGGGCAGATCAGAAAAGATCAACTATTTATGTGGCTTCATAGGGGAAGAATGGAGCCAGAATTGCAAGCAGTTGTAATCACTGTCCGAGATCAGGCGTTGAGAAGACGTCATTTTGATAAAGCGGTTCTCAAAATGTTCCCAGGTGATAAATGCATCTATCAGGAACAAGAAGAAATGATTGATCATTTTGTTTCAGCTTATTCAATTATAGCAAAGACCGAATTCATGAAAAGACACGACAAGGTGTATAGTTACATCCACCTGGCAGATCTGTACCGCCTTGGAAGTTCCAAACACATGCTCCAAGAGGTACAAACACTTATCAAACCTGATGACATCTGTTGGACTGTGTATCATACTGTACGACCAACATGTATTCAAACTGATCACACGATTTTGGAAAAAAACGGATATTGTTATTCGGGATTTGAAGAAAAAACATGTCTATTTGTACATGTGGCTGTGCCGTGCGACCAAAACGCCTTAACCCACCAGGCAGAGAAACGTCTTAAATGCAAGATTTTAGAAAACGAGATCAGCCGAATGTGGGGCTTAAAACACAGGTCGTCCTTATAGTTATCAGAGATAAGGGATTTGTTCTGCCAACTTTGTGTAATATATTGGCTAAACTTCCAGGTCTTTTAAAAGACTGTGAAGTGCAAAGCATTACTTTAGTGGGAACAGCCCACATTTTGCGCGAAGTATTGTAGAGGCACCGACAGCCCTTAGATCTGCTCCTTAGGTAGCTGCAACGTGGAGTAGATTTGATATTCAGCCTACTCAAAACATCTTAGTCGAGATGTAGAGGAATAATAATAATAATAATAATAATAATAATAATAATAATAATAATAATAATAATAATAATGTGTGTGTAGATCGCAACTACTAGATTGGTGTTTTAACGTAACTATGTTTCTGAGTACACTGAAGTGATATATTCCCACTAAGCAATGATTACTACTATAATTCATCGATGGCCCTATTCCTAGAGCATTTGTCATCAAATCGCGGGGCACTTCTTCCTCCGAGACTAGAACAATTTTTCCCTCTAAGACTCCAGTGACAAAGGCTTCATCGAACTGAAAACATGAAACCCTTCAGCATGTATAAATGAAACATTATGCCCAACGTTAGGAATGCGATCGAATTACAAGAAAAATACGTAGAACGCTTCCCAATAAAGAATTCGATGTAATTTTAGAATCTGTGGCTACGTTCTAAGAAAAGAACGTATTTCCGTGCTTCTCAGATGACAGCTAATATTATGAAATATTATGCCCTACGTATTGTTCTATTTTTAACAAAACTGACTCAGTGGAAACATCTACACCATACCAAATCATATAGAACTTCTGAACTTCTTGGTTCAAATTTTATTCATCAAATGGGCAGAGCACCTTTTTGCTCCGGTTGACAAGCAGTTAGTTATAAAACCCATTATTATTATTATTATTATTATTATTATTATTATTATTATTATTATTATTATTATTATTAAGTATATTTGCTCACTACATTTGTTGTTAAACGGCGTTCATCTTGCACCAGAATTGTTTTGGCAAAATGTTCGTTCGCAGAAAAAGTAGTTTATTTCGTTTCTTGATATCCGTCATAAATATTCTTTCAATATGAGCTTTTTGCAACAGAACTTCACACTGTTCCCCGTTCTAACATTTTTCGGTAGCTGAAGCTGTTAAGATTTTTAGAAAGCTTTTGTTGACAAGGCCTTCCACAGATATCACGAGTGGAAATGTTTTTGTAACATTTAACTCCCAAACATATTATATATTATAACACTAATTTCCATATTTCGTTTTACTACCACACTACTGCTACCTCAGAAGAGAGAAAGTTATGTAATGCAGCGCGGAAAAAACAGGCATTTTCGGCAGAAGAACTTTTTACGCGGCCGTAGTAACGAAAATGTGGATAACTCCAGTTACTAAATTTAGATAATCAATCCTCTAACATGTGGTGTTGCCAGAATCCATATTTTGCGGGTCCGTGATACCGAAAAGTCGATTGACGGAAAACTTAAAAGGACAACTGCGTATTATAAAGAAGGAAAACGTGAACAAGCTGTAGCAGTTGTAACTTTTCTCCAAAAAATTCTATACACGAATGTGTCATTTCTAATGTCTAAGTTTGATCTTTTTTATTTGGAGGTTCATCAGACGAAATCAGATATCATTGTCCTAATACAGACATGGTTAAATTCTGATATTGCAGACTCACTGATAAATATTACAGTGTTTAGTGTTTTCACAAAGGATAGAGAAGAGAGGGAAAGGAAGAGGAGGATGAGTAGCTGTGTATCTTGAGAAGAAGATGCAAACTAAAAGTATTATGATAACCAGGGTAACATACAGATTGGAAGATTTGTGGTCAAAATTCTCTGCGAGGGGTTTTCAAATTGTAATTGGGAGGTATGTCGTATAAACCACAGGATTCTGACTACAACATAAGGCACATGGATCAGATACTTTTTGAAACTATTGAAAGAGCATGTAATCAATATGAGCTGGTGGCTATTTACGGAAATTTTAACATTCCACAGTGTGCTTGGTCGGAACGATGTGGAGCGTATTTTATGTGGAGCGTTCTTTATGGAACTTATATCTCTTTCAGTATATTTGTCTTTTTATTAAAGTTTTAGGAGTTTGGGGGTAATATCCGCCAATACCTAGTTTTTAACATTTACATAACCCCAAGTAATAACAAGCAGTATCAAAAACCTCAGGTCGAGGAAACTAGCAATAGTACGAGTACTACTATCTAATTTATTATAAAGGTGATCAGTGATTGATGCAAGATCATTAACAGTTTTTTTGCACTTTACAAGCCCAAATTGTTTATCACATATTACACATTTTGTTATATGTAAATTTTGTGAATTATATTATGCAATATTTTCACAAATCTTATTAATGTGTAATATATTAATAATATAATATATCATACAATTCGTGGCCAAAAGTCACTTGACGTTCATTCTTAAGCTGTAACATAACTAACATCCCATAGGACCGTCTGTGGTACGATTAATTGTTTAATCGCTTTGGAAGGCTTTCCTCTCAGATCTAAGAGACTGAAGACGAAATTAGTTTCATTCTTTAAACAGATTATATATATACTGAGGTGACAAAATTTATGGGATAGCAATATGCAAATACACATATGGCAGTAGTATCTCGTACAAAAGGATAAAAGGGCAGTGCATCGCAGAGCTTTCATTTCTTTTCCATATTTATGGAAAAATGTTTCTGGCGTGATTCCGGCCGCTCGAGGGGAGTTAACAGTATTCGAACGGGGAATAATAATTGGAGCTTGACGCATGGGACATTCCATTTCTGAAATTGGTAGGGAATTCAATATTTCGAAATCGAGTTCCAAGACTGAGCTGGGAATTCCTAATTTCACGCATAATCTCTCACCACTGGCAACAAAATAGCCGACAGCATTCACGTAATGACCGAGAGCAGCGGCGTTTACGTAGTGTAGTCAGGGCAGGCAGACAAGTAACACTGTGTGAAATAACAGCAGAAATCAGTATGGAACATACGACGAACCTAGGTCGGCGCGAAATTTAGTTTTAAGGGGCTGTAGCAGCAGAAGACCGACTCGAGTGCATTTTCTAACAGCACAGCATCTTCTGGGCTCGTGCACATATCGATTGGACCATGGACGACTGGAAAACCGTGACTTGGTGAGATGATCATGGTGAGAAGAAGAAGATTTCATTTGGTAAGGGCTGATGGTCGGCTCGAGTGTGGAGCTGACCCCACAAAGCTGTGGACCCACGTTGTCAACAAAGCACTGTGCAAACTGGTGTTGGCTCTATGATGGTGTGGGCTGTTTTTACATGGAATGGACGGGGCCCCCTGTCCAACTGAACCGATCAATAACAAGAAATGGTTATATTCATCTACTTGGAGACCTTATGCAATGAACTTCATGTTCCCAAAAAACAATGGATGTTTTGCATGACAATTCGCCACGTCACCGGGCACAGTAGTTTCCAATTGGATCGAAGAACAATACGGGCGAATGATTTGCCCACCCTGACCACCCGACATGAATCCCATCGAAGATTTGTGAAACATAATTAAGAGGTTGGTAGGTGTACAAAATCTTGTACCTGCAACACATTCGCAATTATAGACGGTTAAAGAAGCAGTTTTACTCAATATTTCAACAGGGGACTTCCAACAGCTTGATTCCATGCCATGTCCAATTTCTGGACTTCTTCGGGCAAAAGGAGGTTGAACACGGTGTTAGGAGAAATCTCATGACATTTGTCACCTCAGAGTACACTCACACAAACATACTAGTGGCCTGCAATAACAAAAATGCTCCTGAACAAATACACACAAAATGCTTTACCGAAGGTAGAACGCACACAGCTGAAAACAACAAATAAAATACTGTAGTAAAACTCTGTATAAATTAAATATTTTAACGAAAACATCTTCATGAACACAGTATTGATTTATTATAGTGCTTATACCGTTAGCTACGTACCAAGAATATCTAAAAATTGCTGTTCCATAACTAAACATGAGAATAATAAATTTTAGTGGCAGCCGGCCACTTCCATGGAGCCTTACTGTCACATAGCAATCTGTGTCGTAAACAGTAATGCGCTGTCTAAGAATTCAATGTTTACGCAGTGTGTCAATAGGAGGAGTATCGCAATTAAAAATAAATGCATTTTTTGTCAAAATCAAAAATTTTATTGTTTTTGTATTCTACCATAGTATTGTATCTGCCGAACCGTAGACACCTCTCGCATGTCAGATATCAGCATATTTGTCTTTCATTTTTTGAGCACATTGGAAATTAACTTTTGACATTGTTTAACATTTGAATTTTTTGTAGTCATTTTCAATTATTACGAAATGTTTGTGTTGTTTCAGATTTACACTTGTCAGCGAATGATCAAAACGTGCCCGAGCAGTGAACACGTTTATGGCAACAAAGAAATAAAATTATGGAGCCGAAAGATTCATTTAGCGGCATTTCACAAATGCCTATCCCAGAAAAAGTGAATTCGGTTTCTTCGTGTGAAATTAAATACGGGGAAAACGCAGGTCAATTCACAGATAAGAGTGATGATATTAACACCCACATAGGAACTTCATCTACTGGTTCCATAGTCGAAATACCAAAAAGTGGTGTGGAGGTTCGGAAATTTCAACCAGAAATAAATCAATGTGGTAGCGAACCTCTTGAAAATGAATCAAAAGGAGGAACAATCCAATATGAAATATCGGAAATTCAAACAAGATACAAAGAAAATATTAAAAAGAAATCTGTCAGTGATAAATGCTCTACAGAATTGAATGGAGGCGTGATTCTAGATAGAATTCTAAATATTAGAAATGATTTCAGCCACAAAGAAGAAGGAATTAAACAAAGAAACATGCCTTTTATGGAAGTACATATTTTGAATCAGGCAGATTGTCATGAAGATAAAGTAATCCCAGAAGATATTCTATCCAAGACGAAAAAAACACGTTACAGTGGCATGGGTATTACTGTCAGTGAAGACTGCAATTTGGAGGAAGAAAATGTGCCAATTAATGTCGTTACTGACATTAAAGAAGAAAAGACAAGTATTAACAAATCAAATAAAACTTACTTGGATAGCACTGACATTACAATAAAAGAGAAAACATTTGAAACAGGAGATAAACCACCAGATATAAATGCAAAATGTGAACATTTTGTTACATCACATATCACAAGATTAGACAATACTGAGAAAATAGTTTTCGAATATTTCTCAGAAAATAAAAAAAGGGAGGATGGTATCATTCGATCATTAAATGTTCGTAATGACATTTTTAATCCTGAAAGCATTAAAATAAAAAATACTAAAGGATTTTACGGCGAAATGGAACATCGATTTCGTGGCATCAAGACAAGTGAAACCACCAACCAAATGTCACCTGAACAAATAATTTCCAAAGAAACTTTTAACAATTTAACACGGTGTTCCTTTGAAAAGAAATATAGTTCAAATCCATTTTCTTACGTGTCCCATGGATCACATTCCAAAATGTCTGAAGTTACTACTTTTGGGAATACGACTTCCGGACCTACATTGTCAGAAATTATGAGTTCTGTAGAAATGAAACAACGTATTCCACAGGACAGGTTTCAGGAGATAGCGCAGCAACGCAAGTTGTATGTTCCACTGAATATTAGTATTCCGGATTTAGAACCCGTAGATACTAATGGACTTATTGGACACATGTTGCAACCTCACCAGCCTACTCTTTTAAAGTTGGAGAGAGCTCCCTCTCAGATCAGTTCAAATGGAACCAATCTGCAAATGAGCATGAATAAGGTTTTCAAGAATAAAGAGAAAAGCTTTCTGACACAAGGACCTTTTTTGTCAGTAAATAAAAAAGAAATTCCCTCTCAACAAGAGCATATAGAATTGTTTACAGTTGAATCAAATAATCCACCATTGAATACCAAAATAAAAGACAATAATCAAATCATCAAATCTGCTCAAATAAATGATGAATTTGGTGAACAAATAACAGAAATAATGTTCAAAAATATAGATTGTAATAGATATTCAAATTTAATTAACATGCAAGATCCTACAAATGATGATGATATTGATGAGACAGATTATGAGGTAGCTGCTATCACTGAAAGAATTTTCTTGTCAAAAACTAAACAA
The DNA here is from genome assembly GCA_017312745.1 of Gryllus bimaculatus. Lineage (NCBI taxonomy): Eukaryota > Metazoa > Arthropoda > Insecta > Orthoptera > Gryllidae > Gryllus > Gryllus bimaculatus. Next base: position 74,195 of record BOPP01000384.1, on the reverse strand, counting down.
TCGAATGAAATAGGTGATATGTTTTTGCCTCTAGAAACACCTGAACGTCCAAGCTCTACGAAAGCGCGAGATCCTAAACTCAGAGAAATATTTTCAAATATATGGAACAAGTTAATAAGAGATGCAGAGAGAGCAACTGTCGAAGATCTGGAAAGAAAAATACAAAATGTGAAAATAAATACCAAAAGGGCTGAAAAGAAATGCGCAATTGAAGAGGTAATTAAAAAATGTAATGCTCTGAGAAGAAAAAATCACACAAAGAAAGGTTTTTGCAAATGGGAAAATGGTCATCACATTCAGCAGTCGCAAATTGTTCCTTCGATAAAAATGAAGTCACAAAATTTACTGTCCCATTACCACAATGTTGAAGATCCGAAAATTAAGGACAAAAATAAGGGGGGAAATGATATCTACAAGAATAATATAAACGCTGGCTCTTTTGAAAGAAAAGATTCAATAGTGGATCTCCTTCAGCCAGATAATCATAAATGTGCCTTCACTGAGGTGGGAAGAACCAGACCTTTCAGAGATTTTTCAAAGCAGGATGTAAAACATGATTCAGCACTGAGGCACTCGGAAAATTGTAAATTGACCGTCGACTGCCGGACACTCAGATCTGATATTAGTCCATTTACTATCAATGTAAAGCCAATGAAAACACTCCATGAAGCAAAAAGTTTGGGCATTAATCCAGTTGTCGTAGATGTTGATGTTCACCCATTTCCACAGGAAAATCATCCACAAACATCCTACAATTGTGATGAGGTACTGAAGGCGGGCCTTATTAAAGACAATCAACAGTTTCAGTATGCAAATAGAATTTCTTCTCTATCTTGTACAGCTGATTCAGGGATGTCTGTTATTTGTCAAGATATTTCACAGGCAGTTGTGAATCATAAAATAGATGCAACAAGTATTAATGATACACAATATGGAACTGATGACATTCAGAGTAATGGAAAAATTATTCCAAGCGTTAAAAGAAAACTCCATTTCAATGATAGTTTTGCAGATGCAAATTTAGAATCAAATCACAAACGCCCCAAAACAGATATTTTTAATGCATGCAAGAACACTCAAAAACGTTATGATCTACTAAATTATGTAACAGAAGAAGGAATAAAAGAAAATACTCGAAGCTCTCGAACAGGAATTGCTTTAAGTGAAGCATCGTGTTCTTCTTGGGAGTTTCGGCGTCGAAGTTCACATATAAGAAAAAGGAGGATGATCACAAGAACTAAACTCAAAACGCCTGAGAGGCGGGGTGGTAAATCAAAAGGGCAGAGGAAAAATAAAGGCAGAGACCTAATAAATGGAAGTACGGTTCACATCCCCACAAATAGTGTGTCTAGCAAAGATTCGCGCGACAAAATGACATCAGATCTTGATTTCACTCCCAAAGAAAACACACTCGCAGAGGTAAGTTCCCTATTCTTAAAATGTTCAACAAGTAGACTTGAAAGATTTCAAGCTCCTTTTGATAAAGAAGAACAAGAACTTTTGAATGGTTCTCAAACAACTCATACTTCAAGCACTTCAGGCTATTTTAGTTCTCCTAATATGACTACTGATGACAGTGGTTTCAGTAAATCACTGAAAACCTGTTATACCTCCGAGATTTCTACCTCAGCAGAAATCCAAGAAAATGATCTTCCATTGTACGACACCATTACAGATGATACTGATGGTGATGGTGATTATGGTGATGATGTTGATGATGCTGGTGATGGTGGTGGTGGTGACGATGAAATTCCTTTATCTGTGAAATCTGATCAAACTTACGAAGGATGCATCTTAGACAGCTCAGGATTAAATGAAGATTTACAAAACTTTTACAAAAAGCTGAGAATCAAGGTGAGAAGCACTTCTGCGGAAACTTCGCGCAGATCATCTCATCAAAGCACTTCACCTCTGATATTTGAACCCAAGTACTCCTCACTGATGATTCAGAGAACAGAAACCGATGAAGATGATCCAGACTACACTCTGCCTAGCGCAAATCACGTGTACTGCACAGTGGGTGAACCGGAGGAGAATATTTTCAAACGTGAAGAGCCTCCGTCCTTGGCGTTGACGCCGCCGACCCCGCCGCCGCCTCCCAGGCCGCCGCCATTTCCCAGGATTCCCCCAACACCACCCCCGCTGCCACGAAGGAGGAGACGCGTGCGGCCCCTACCCGTCCAGCCCGCTCGGGCAACGCGAAACTGGCTGCAGCACTGGATGGCCATACTGGGTGAGTGGTTGACAATTAGTTAAAATCTTAATCCGTTCAATATTCAAATTATAGTAGGTATTACAGAAGTACTATTCTTACAATTTTGTGTTTAATTGTTTATCTTTTCTAATAAACATAAAACAGAAAAACTACGAACGTTAATAAAACAAAACCTAATTTTAACAAAATAAATTAAAAACGATTAAATTACTGTTTTATTTATATGTAGCCGTAGCTGTCGGGTGTAAATTATAAAATAAAAGTTTGAAATTTTGGGAAACTGTAAAGAATTTAATACAATTTGTATTTATCCATTTTTATGCTCTGCGCCAGAATATGAGATAATACAAAACTTAGGAAAATACATTTTTTTAATTTTCTCTTCTTTGTTGATTTTAAGTGTCAAAATCTGATATTAAGGACTGAATAAATTCTCGAAACATCTTTATCATCTACAGGAAATCGCAAGGATTAGTAAAGTCTATATTCGTCGGCGTAATGTACTAACACAAGTTTTGACTTGTATAAAAAGCTAAAAAATACGTTTTGTTTTCATTTATACAAAGAACTCCGTGAATATTAATAATCCGAAATACAATTATTTAGGGAATAACGTTTATTTTACACTTCAATTACGATTTTCAACCTACAAATTCAGTATCCCCGGGGGCATTTTTGCCTGTCTTAATCCGCTAACCGCTTTGTTCTATTTGATTTTTATTAAATAAATCGTAGTCCGTTGTGTTCTTGTTTATAGAAATCAGGATCAAGAAAGCAATTATTTGAAAAAAATAATTGTTGTGTTTTGATAACTTCTATTTTTACAGTTATGTGCCATATATACTGAATGCGTTGTGAATCTTATTATTTTAACCGCTAGTATAACGTAAGTACAGTTAACAAAAAAGACAGCAATATAGAAATAAGATCTGATACAAACAAAATGTCGATTCAGTATAACAACATATGTTTTGACTGCAAAAAATTGCGGTCCCTAAGTCTGCAAGCATCGACCAAGAGCGCAGAAAACATAGGATCAGCCAATGTATGTACTATATTATTACTCATTAGTTTCTTATGATGAAAAGACTTATGTGAACTATTGTCCATCGTGACCGACTTCAGCCATTGAGCTTCAGGTACCAGTTTGCGTCACAATATTAGCGGAAATTTTTAATGCAGACAGACACTTCCATATTGTTGTTATATTTGGTTGGTTATCGTTGAAAATTGTTACTTTATGCCATTTTTAAAATGTTTCTCAACACTTCTCCCTCAACATGCTACATGGCGGCCAGCATCTGGTTTGGCTTTTCAAACGAAGTGCTCGTGTTGTAGTCATGAGGTTCGTGACGTAAGTTGGTGCTGCGCAGGACGAGCAAAAATAGGTGCGCCGGACTAGCGCCCATGTCTTTTCATAATGGTGTTTGCTATTTCAGCAGTTCCTTAAATTTTACATAAACCTACATTTCTTCAGAAGTATCATACGCTTTCTTGTAAAATATCACAAACATCAAATTGAAAATACAATTTTGTTTGTTTTCGTGTGATTACATCGTGACGCGCAGTAACACTAGTTGCCGCCTTGTAGAAAGACACTTCATAAGATAGTTTCGATAACAAAGCTTTTACTTTAAAATCTCTTGGTTCCACGAAAGGAAAATTTAAGTACTTCCTTTTAAGCATGTGTATTTAAAGAACTATGCCATCCATACTGATTGCTAATAAAATCATGCGTTTTAATAACACTTTTAAACATTCGTGGCGAGAACCATCTTTAGACGGTTCCGTCAAGACGCGAAGATGTGAAATAGAGTGACGATGGGAGAAAGAGTAATGGGGTACAGGGCATGTCGCTTTCTTTTATATCATTCTTGAAACAAACAAACGGTACATGAATTAAAGTAATTAAATTAAATCATAAAGTGCAATCTTGAAATGCCACACTTTCTTAAAACATTAGTAAATCTAATATAGAAATTATTTATCTCGTTTGTTGAAGCGATTGACTGGTACTTTCTAATAACATACGAGTACCTCGTATGTAATGCATGTATGTAATATACTATGAATACACACATTGTATAATGTAAGTACGTACGTATGTGAATATGGTCTGAGCCCAGTAAAAGTTATACATCGTACAAATTTTCATTTTACAAGTAAATAGTTTTCTACTAATTCAAGCCATTTATTTTTCAGTCAAAGAGGCGTTCCTTTATATACCGTCTTCACTATTTTTATGAAGTGTTTGCTAGTAAAGTAGGTTATATTCGAAGCTATTTCTTCACGTAATTCCAAAATGATTTGTGATGTGTAATTCTTGTTGGGCCCCGACATGTACAGTAAACAACATGTGTTTATTATACTCGTATATATGTTATATAGTGGTCGTGAATTCATTTTGTGTTGAATACATTGATTTTCACAGCTGGACTTAGCTCTTTGACTGCGGGCTATATGGACGCCTGGTCATATTCAGAACTTGTGATCTTGAACCCATCAATAAATGGTACAGTCGATAATGGTACAGTGACCTCTTTGGCTAATTCAATGGTACCAATGGGCACTTCCAATCCAGGTCCTCTATACACCTGTTCTGGTCTTTGGAACTTCATGGCTAATACTCCATGCTTTAAAACTTTGGTAAGATATTTTAAGAGTCATAATTTCTGTATGTATCAATCATCTACTTTCAGATCCACAATTAGTTACCAAATTTTGGAGCCCTTTAATACACTTGCGAATATTTAAAATTGTGAATTATTATATTGCCGTTTTCTACTAAAAATTTTAATTAAAATATGTTTCAAACTCAAGTGCCCGCAACATCGGCGAAATCGATCGAAGAATATAAATGTTGGTAAAAATCCTGTATGGTTTGGGCACAATTTCATTACTTTAGTTTGAAATTTCTAAAAATTGGCAATTTTTGAATGTTCACATATTTTAATGAAAATCATAGTTAAACACTATTTATACGCAAAATTTCTCTAACCGAAAAAATTAAAGAGTTACATTGTTAATGACAGGAATAAATCAAAACGGGTTACACAGTCTTTACGCTCTCCCCTGGACTCGCAGGACTGCACAGGTAAAGCAGTATTTTAGAGATTGTTACCATATGTAAAATACCTGTAAAGCCTTCCAAAATTCTCAACATCATTATTTACAATTTCTCAAAAATTACTAATAATTTGACAATTCGTGTATTAAAAATGACTTAAAGATTTCTTATCGAAAAAAATTAAACTGAGGCCTTTTTTAGAAAATTTCGAAAATGTCCCTGAGGTATTAAGTAAAGTATTCTCAAAAACTAAAACTACCCGTTTTGATATCAAGGAGCCTGTGACATCAGTGAGATCGATCCGGGAATATCAACATTGATAAAAATACTGTGTATGGTTTAGATGCTAGTGTCGTTCACAGACGGAAATACGATGTGAGAAAAAACACTTATCGATAACAAGGATTCAAAAAAAGTGAATTCTGACTGCATTTCATACACAATTCTAAATAAGTAAAACAATTTGTACATATAGGGAAAAGGAAAATCTCATTTGGGGGTATCGAGATTCAAAAATCCAGTATTTCTGTCGAAAAATCGGTATTTGTACCTGTCGCATTGCCAAGCCTTTTTTTTACAATGTAGCAGCAAGAAAGTAATAATTGACTTAGTTGTAATTTACAGGTTGAAATTGGTGCAATTTTGGGATCTCTAATAGCTGCACTTCTTATGAAAAAATTAGGCTGCAAGACATCGCTCATGACAATGACAGTGCCCGCTGTGGTGTCTTGGATTATGATCCCCTACAGCAAAAACACTGTATGTACCCAAAGTTTAATCGTTTGTGTCAACAGTAATACGTATAAAGAACATTTACCTTTTACAATCAGTACTAATAAGGTTCGGGTATGAATAATATTACGTACATAACGTTTCATGTTTTGCTAGCAAGTACCATCTGGAACTATGGATTTACAGGGGTAACTATTTTATAATAAATTTCATTAAGTTTCCACAGTCTTGCAATTCATGTGGGTTTTTGAACAATTCATAATAATGGTTAAACAGTTGCTTCTTGCAACGGCTTTTTCTTAGAAACTTCACTAAATATAACTCGTTTCGTTTTTGCAGCGCTTTCATCCCATTTATTACCTTGGTTCTTATTGATTAAATTAAGACAAAGAAAGTATGATCAAACTAAAGGGAAAGAACGCGTTTCTAAAAGACAACATAAAATGAATATCAAATAAGAGTTCCTGATAATTAGGGCACTACAATTCTAGCAGAAACAATATATTCTAACAGTATTGTATTCACAATTTCAGGGAGTTAAATTGACAAGAATGCAATCTTTTTTTAATATAAAATGGTAATTATTCCCTACCGGAAAATATTTTAGTAAATTGTTATCCTAATATCAAAATGCTTGTAAAATTATTGAATAATTTTAAATATACGTGTAAATGCGTACAATAAATACTGGTACAATTAAGTTCTCGTGTTTAGTACGCTGTACTTAACACAAGAACAGATAAAATAACAATTTAAAACGACAGTATGATACATTATTATATGTAATCTTTAAGTTTAAGTGAACAAGAATGAATAGGAAATAAAAGTATACTCTCTATATTACCCCTATTTATGGAACTATTTTTGTAACTTGAATACGTTTTTGTTTTAGATTCAATGGTTATACATGATTAGATTCGTTTCGGGGATTATGGTAGGTGTGGTATCCATCGTTGTGCCATTTTACAGCGTGGAAATTGCTGAGGTAAGGATTATTGAAATTATTATAATATATTTTTGGGCAAGTTCCAACACATTTACTCGTAGAATACAATGTATTAACCGCAAGTACTTACTCTACTTGAAGAATCACAATCATTAACACCGCAATCATCTTTATATCAAGCATTATTTTTTCTGGTATATTATGTAAGGAATTTTGTAAACATTTTTGCTTACCAACTTCCTTATATAATATACTTATGGAAAAAATTAATATTAAGTACAGATAAAATAACAATTAAAAACTACAGTATGATACATTGATATACGTAATCTTAAAGGAAAATTAAACAAGAATAATTTGGCAAACACAGGTGTTTATTTTCAAAATGAAAGAAAATAATTACAATTTATATGACAACAGCCGATCCATTGAACGATTTGCCTTAATTGAACTGAGCGTTTTTCGCAAGCATTGATCAAATGAACCAATAATCCAATCAAGATCTTGATCATTGACTCAAAAGTTGAGATGCAGTTTTCCATATCAAATAAATAGCTCTGTACACATTCCCCGCCACAGACGAAACTGAAAATTAAATCTAAGCCGTGTATAAGAACTATATCTCGAATTTATAGCGTAGGACTGATATGCCTTTCTTTCGTCAATAATAAACATTTCTCCAATTTGAAATCAATGATATTTTCCAGAGACAAGAAACAGGATGGACATGACATTTCGCAGGGCAAAAAAACTATTATATGCTTATATCCGACATTAGACATCCCCCTCTCTTGAATATCCGCAAGCTCTTCATACAAGCACCAAGGCCATTATCTAGGACACTATTGTAATTGCTGAAGAGTTTGCCACAGAATTTATGAAATTCAACACAATTGAACTTGATGACTCACTACCAGCTCTACATGGCGAATCAGCTACCGACCTTCTTGAAGTCGTGAATTTCCAAACGGATGACATATATAAAATACTTTCCCAGATAGATTCAAACTCTCCACCAGGCTCCGTTGCAATCAAATTGTGGCGTCTTGCCGGGGCAATAAATTACAGACGTGAACGGCTTGTAAATATTTAGTATTTATGAGAAATAAAATACTCCGACACCATAGATGTACTATATACAATATTTACAAAAAATGACCGGTTAAAAAGGATTTCCCTGGTTACCCCACCGGCTGGCCGATAATAATTACCCATGTTCCGGTGTGATGCACCAGTACTTATGCGAGCATATACCAGCGAAATATGGCCGGCTACCTACCGTCACGACGTAAGCACGCGGCTGCGGTTCCCCGCCTCGGTCGCCTATGCACATTACAATCGCGCACAATCGCGCACAACCCACACGACGCCTTACCGACGCGCCCAAGAATCAGATGAAAAACGAAGATCACAGCTAGGTCGGGACTCCTCTTCATATACCTTTCTGGGCATGCTGACGGACTGCGCACCCGCAGTGTCCGCGACGCGTTTCCGCCGTTGTCGGGGTTCTCCCCAGCTTCCGCCCACGAACCCCTCTCACTTCGACTCCCTACCCTTTGTGCAGCACAGCGTCTCTCTTCCCGCCCAGCGTGACCACCGGGCTGATATAGTACGTTCTTACTGCGATAGATAAATGACGCCACAAAAACTCTATACAGTGAATACGCGATCACGGGACTTGGCAGCTCCTCTACCACTTTCATGTAAATAACATCGGATACGCGGATTTTTACCTGGAGATGGGGAAAAACAGCTATTCAGTTCACACGATCGTCCAGAAGGATAACAAGTTGGACCCTCAGAAATATAGACCGATAATGTAACAAGTCCTTGTTTGTAGGTCATGGAACGCATAAACTGATAGACTTTGTCCAGCGCAAATATTTATGCCAACCAGAACAATAATGGGTTGTCCCAAATAAATCCACAACCACCAATCTTCTCTCCTATACCACATTCTAGACTCTGAGCACCTTGACTCAAACCAAACAAACATGCATGTCACCTACACTGGACTGCCTAAAGGTGTCGGATAAGGTGTCCCTAACCAGCGTCCTGTTTCACAAATTTTTCATCGTGCCAGACTCTCGCGGGTTGAAATGCGTTCTTGACTAAAAGGACATTTCAGCGTCCAGATTGGACTCATTTATCATCCCACTACTAAGCAATGTCCTCAAGCGCACTCGTCCTGCACCAATTACTGATCTTTTTATTTCACCACTAGTGCATCATCACACGCAACGTGCAATCATTCCCATGTACGACCATCATACCAAACTATGGTAATCCTCTTGAAAACTTCCATCTTAATGTCTTCAAATGGACGGAGAAATAGTTAGATCCCACTGAGACCAAACATGTACAATATATATTATATATAATATATATATATATAGTAATATATATAGTATATGATAGATAGATACGATACGATACGACTCAGACATAGCATAGATAGAATAGACTAGTAGATAGATATAATAGATAGATAGATAGATTAGATAGATAGATAGATCAAACGCTACACTCACACCGCACCACGTCACAACATTAACGGTCATAAGCATTCAGACATCATCAAGGGTCAAAGATGTGGTTATTATAATGAAGGATGACCTATAGGAAGCTTATACCAACTATATGGTCAATAAAGCTAACAAAACACAACGAGTATTTTTGGTACTCAAGGCTTTTCAATATCTCAGAGATACAGACAGCCCCAGAACTCGAACCACATATCTAACTAGTGTCGAAAATCCTTCCCTCGTCGGGACTCGAACCTAGGTCCTTCTGCTCAGAGGCACTGCAGTGACATCAGTTGATGCCCTGTGGCCTCCTTGAGATTTATAGGCTTCAAGGTGATGTTCCGACAAGACCCCCTTCTCTGTTGGGCTGGTGACAGCAGCCTTCGCCACATCATTTCAGGTTGAACGTATGGTGGGGATGGCTCACTCCGGTTCTAACACATCTAATAATCATTTTAAAGTCTATTTATATTTGTATTAAACCATTTTTACTGCTATACATTTTGAAGGGGCAGTGGTCCCCACGGCTTCCTTGTTCTATGTGCTCCTATGGAGCCGCCCGTGTGTGTTGGTGCGCAGATTCGATCTAGAGGAGAAATTGGCTCGTACCACTACACCATGATGGGCGTCGGCAGTGTGGCCGGGGTCGCGTTCGCCTCTTTCTTGCCCTTCCCCGTGGCCGCCGTCATCCCGTGTGCTGTGCCCATAGTGATGCTCGCCTCGTCCCAATGGCTGCATCATTCGCCCATCTATTTGCTTTCTCGCGGCCGCAACTCAGAAGCTGCCTCCGTTCTAAGGTACGTACGTTGTGGTGGACGATAAGACAATGTTGTTTAATTTGATCTGTTTTTATCATTTCGATGTTCAATTAAGATTCAATAAAAACATGCTCAGCATTCTCATCATATTATTTCAATCAAAATAAAATAGTTACTCAAACACTACAATCTAGGAGTTTCGTTAGTTTAGTCGTTACAAACTGTATTTCAAATACATTGTTTGAGTAAAGCTGACTGGGAAATACTGAATGTGTGCAATCGGTCTAAATTGGGTAACCGGTGGCATACTTTGGTCCTAAAAAATGTAGGAATGTTAATATACAAATTAAAAAAACATTTATTGAAAATAACATTAATACAAGACTCAGGTGAAAAAATCATATTCTTTAACTTGTTGAAAGAATGTTAGTTTCTTTGGGAAAATATAATCGACATTCATCTCCTTTAATAATTTTCACACTTTCTTCTAAAGATCAAGTTTAAATCTCGACGACATCATTTTAATATTTTTAACTTGAACTTTTCTGTCATGTTTACAATATTCTAAATTTATGAAAAAAAAACAATGTAGTTTTGCGTAAATAAATAAATATTGCTCCTTTTATTCTATAAAATCTTCTAACAGGGTATGAGAAAAAAGTGAAGAAATCGCATGTGGCTAGTAACAACACAAAAAAAAAGAATAATATTTCAGAAAAGCTTGCCTTAATTACATTGAAGTGGGTACACAATTTCTGAATACCATGTTCCGCGAACAAAACTTCTTTATGTGAAAGAAACATATTTGATAGTTCTACGTTAAATATATTACCTTCCTTAAATCTATTTATTTTCGAAAGACTGTCATCTACATCATACGATTAACACGACCGGCAACATTCACAAAATCCTGACAATTTCCAACCGACTTTTTGCCATATTGCGATAATTTGACGCGTCAAACGAGCGGGAAATTCAAATTTACGATTTCATTTTTTTCTCTCAATTTTCAAAACTACGTAGTGCACCGAAAATGGAATCAGCACCACTTTCTTTACTGTAATTTGCTGCATGCGTGATTTTTTTAAAAATTAAGTTTCTGAGAAAACAATTGTTTAAAATTTAAAACGTGCCTGTTAGACGTCAAATTACGCAAAAATTCTCATATTTTCGAAAAATTTGACATGATTTTATTTGAAGATATATTTGTCATGAACACATTTCATTAATAAAAATGTTTGTCTTCGTAATTGTAGTTGTAGGAAGACGCCGATAAAATTTTGAATTTTTGCAATTTCAGAAAAAATTAGGGATTTTAACGAAAATGAGACCTGCACCATTCTCTTGAGCGTTTATTATGTTATTGGACAACAAGATTCAATCAAAACATTTGGTGCCGTTTTTTAAAATTTTGAAAGTGCCCCAGGGGCTTCATGTAAAATACTCCTCAAAATTAACATATCTAATTCAAATTCAAGAGTCCGCGACATCAGCCAGATCGATTTGAGAATATGAATTTTGAAGAAAATAAGCCGAAGGGTTTAGGCGATACCGTTGCTCACAGACATACAGGACGGACATGTTTTTTCGTCAATCGATTTTTCAGTTACAAAGACCCACAAATCATAGACTCTGACAACACAATTTTCTATTTGCTACATTAAATAGAATACACTTCCCAAGTCGTGACTGAGTAATTCCTAGGCATTTTAGGATCAAATGGGTTCTCTAGACTTCCCCACAAGATATTGAAGACGGGCCATGGGCCATTTCCTTCCTCTTCCTTGTCCACTCCTCTACACACAATCACATTTACATGCACTACACTACCACACATGTTAGGAGAATTGTCGAGGGCTTGCCCCGGCTAGGGTGGTGGGGCAGGATCTCAAACTCTAGTGGGGGATAAACACCACCCCTTCCCGCAAAAAAATGTACTACTCTAACGGGACTAAAGGCCTCCTGCTCGAAAAAATCGTGCGTGTGTGCGAACAGGATGCTGCGGGGCAGGGTGGACGTGACGGCGGAGCTGCAGCGCACGCAGACGCTGGCGGGGCTGGCGCGCTCCACCCACACCCCGGAGCCCTCTCCCTGGGTCTCGCACTACGTCCGGTCCGCGCCACTCACCGCTCGCGCCTTCATCGCCGTCTTCGGCCTCATGTGCCTGCGCCAGCTGGTGGGCGGCCACGTCATCCTACGCTACACGGTAAGTGGCGATGGAAAGCGAATTGAATTGAAGTGAAGTGAATTATTGCCTTATTTCTACGTGGCGAGACTCAGGCCATGAGGCCAGCTCTTCCGCCTGACCACGTAAATTTCGCTACGCTCCTTTCATCAACTAGCAGAGAAAGGAGGTATTTCTTGGGCGAGAAACAGGCGATTTGAATTTAGCTCAGAGGCGTCATTTAGGCTTGAGGATCTTTTACATGCAAGTAAATCTACTAACATAGGACAGCCGGCTTTACTTCCCCTCCGAAGGAAGGATATTTTCAGACTGTACATCGTATGGCTTCCTTCGGAGGGGAAGTAAACCCGCCCGTTTCATGGTTGTAGATTTACTCCATGTAAAAGATTCTCAAACTCAAAAGAAGCATCTGAGCAAAATTGAAAACGCATATTTCTCCGCCATATTGATACTTCCTTTCTCAGCCAAATGATGAAAAGAGCGTAGCGGAATTTGGCCAGGCGGAAGAGCAGACCACATGGCCTGAGCCACGCCAAGGAAAATAAGGTACAATTGACTTGAATTGAATTTGAGTTGAATTGAATTATTCAAGAACAAAGTTATATATAAAAAATATTGACGCCATTTTTGAAGAAATTTTGAAGATATTGAGGTTTCATGTAAATTATTCTCCCCCCGACAAAAAATCAAAATCAACGTTTCAAACTCCCAGGGCCTGGAGTTCAATTAAATTGATCGAGGAATATCTATTTTGGAAATAATAGGCTGAACGGTTTATGCGCTAGCCTTGACCACAGGCGGAGAGACTGACTGACTGAGACGACTTGCCGTCAATCGATTTTGCGTTATCATGGGCCCACAAAACATGAATTCTGACTTCACAACTTGTAGGAAGATGTAATTTACAAATATAGACCGGGAAAGGTGACTCTAGATCAACTGATGTCACTGCAGTGCCTCTGATCGGGAATTCTTAGATTCGAGTTCCGACAGTGGACGGTTTTCGACACTTGCTTGTCAACTACGTCGAATTCAATCGCTGTCTAGAGGAGAAATATAGAAATCGGTTGCTCTAATCCGTAATTTTCCGTGGTTTCTTCGATCAACACCAGGCGAATGCCGGAGCAGTACCCTAACAAACGGGCCACGGACCACATGAGATCTTTCCTTCCTCTTCCTTGCCCTATCCTTCCCTTACACACACTTACCCTAACATGCATTACACTACCACGCATGCCGGGAGACCGGTCGGGAGCTTAAAGCTTGTCCGGGCTGGAGCAATGCCCCGCCAATGGTGTTGTTCCTAAAGGTCCCTGATAATTTATGTAGATAAATAGGGTGTGGAATGACCACAGTGAATCATATAATTATGTTAAATTAAATAATTATTAGTAATTAAAGAAATTACCTTAAAATGAATTTAATTTCCAGGATTTTTCACTCAAATTTTGCTTGAATTTGGGAATATTTAATTTTCAATTAGTATTAAAAAACAAGAAACTTACAAAATACTGTGTTTTTGCAGGTGGAGGTCTTTAAAAAAGGATCTTTTTGGTATCCTAATGCATCTCTTGTTATTGGGCTTGTAGAAGTCTCTGGAAGCCTAGCTGCAAGCATTTTTGTGGACAAGATTGGAAGGAAGGTCGTGCTTCTGACTTCAAGTATTGGTGGAGCAGCTTGCATGACTGCCTTATCAGTATTTTTTTACCTGCATCAACAGGATGGTATCACAGATAATATTCAGTATTTACCTGTAATTTTGTTAACAACTTTTATTGGATTTTATGGGTATGGATTTGGGCCTATTCCTTGGCTAATGATGGCAGAATTAATTCCAGGGCATCACAAATTTTGGGCCTCAGCAGTAGCTGGATTTATCAATTTTGTATTCTTCTTTTTTATAACTCAACTTTTCCCATTTGGGATTGATTTACTTGGTGATCATGTTGTCTTTCCAATATTTTCTGTCTTCTGCATATTAGCAAGTTTATTCATTTCCTATTTGGTTCCTGAGACTAATAGAAAATCTCAAAATGATTTACAATATATGCTAACTGGTGCTCATTCCTAAAATGAATGAGACACCCTCAAAATATTTTCTAGTTCAGTGTTACAAGAAACAATTTCTTGATCCATGAATGGTTTGGGTGTAAAATATAACCAACACAGAAACAGAACAAATGAACATTTTCATTTAATATGTATAAGTAGGCTACATAAAAATGAAAAGAGCTGCAAATCAATTGATTTATTTGAACAGCTCTGGATCTCTGCAGTCACATTGCATGTCAGCAGACAGTAGGACTAAAAATTATAATGGTAATAGTAATTTTGAGAATTATCATCTTTTAAGCCCAAGTTGTTCAATTATGACAAGAAAATGTCTTGTAAATATATTACCATTAAATTGAAAAGCAAATACACTTTCGTTTTGAATAATTAGAATTTTCATTGTCTAAATATAATTCAAAATTAGGTTTTAGAGTAATTTTCTTAGTGCATTGACAAATTTCTCATTTATTTACCTATTTTTGTTGTTGTACTTTCCTTCTCAGACAAATGTGTTACTTATCTTTGTACTGAAGGTATATAATCTTTCACAATAAAATATTTTTTCATGTCATTCTTTGTTTTATTAGAACAGCATAAATAAAACATTTATAACACATCAAACATTATCCAAATTATGTTCAAATAATCATAATTCATTAGATGAACTTATTCCAACTTTAATATGTAGCACTTCAATAGATTTAAAAGGAGGACAACATGAGTTGCAAATAATTTTACAATACATTGACTCATTATCCTAGTAAGTGGTGAGGTATCACTGGAACGGTACACAATTATCAACAACGATTTTCTTGTAACAAAAAGGTACTGTAAGTACTATTCACATTATCAAACGGTACCAAGATATAAGACATTGAGGGAAGGTGTATTAAACAATTTAAGATTTTGAGTAAAGTTAATATTCTTGTAAGTTACAAGATTCTAATGTTGATATATGAAGTAAGTTGGAAGTATTTGCACCACCTTGAGAGATAAAGAGATTTGGGATTTTAAATTTGAATGCAATGTAAGAAAGAAAAAAAGTAGAATCATTTCCATTTTTTTGTTTCTATAGTCCGTAATTACCAGAGAACGGAACAGAAAAGTGCATTAAATTAAACTTAAAAAATACAAATTTACAACCATTAGCACTTAGGTTTTGGGACATTTTTACAAAAATTGTGAATATCACTGATATGTAGTTGGCCAAAAATTGGCCTAAAAAAGGTACTTGCTTTATCAATGTTATGAGGTTACAGGAAGAATAAACCAAATCTAATTGTATCAATTGTTATTAAATGAGTATGTTCTCTTAGATATTTTTATAATTATAAATGACAAACTACGATTTAAACAAGGAATTTAGTATCATTGGCCTTTTCTCAGCAAATAAGAAAGTGCTTCCTTGACTTGTCACAGATTCTCTTAGTCAAGAAACACCCTGTCCATCCTCACAGAATTGAATTTGAAAATGCAATAATCCTTTAGAAACATTACAGCAAGGCCATCTGATGAAGTTAGCGAATTATCTTCAGATCAAATTCATGCATGCGACATACTTCACAAGTCCTTAACGGATTTCCTCAGAAGGGAAGCTGAGTCAGCAAACCAAAGGTAAACTCTGAAATGGTAGTAGCAATTTAAATTTTTTTTTTAACAGATCAGTGGGATTACCACTTTACAGGTGAGTATTAACTTCTATTTATGTAACATAATGGATGGATGCACTACAGTGGCCCGAAAGTACAAGTAACTGCAAATTAGTGCACCATATCTCTCTGAGTGAGGACATCCCTACTGGCTACCTCTATGATGATTGCTGTTAATTCTTTGAAATTGAAGATAATAGGAAAGCAAAATGCAGAGTGAGAGGAGAGAAAATTATTTATATATGTTATGGGTGACGCATATCGTTTGGGAGACTATTTAATTCTTGTACGAGCAAAGCTGGTTTTACAGAGGTAAAAAGACTGGTGCAAAGGGCAGTTTTGAGGTTAGAAAAGAATTTGTATGACAGTATTGAAATGTAATTTGTAATTAGTTATATGTCCAGTTCCCTATGAAATTGCCTGTTGGTTATCGTATACCACGGGATATTGTAATTGTATGTCACACTTTATTCTGGAAGGTTTCAAAGGGTTTCAGAATGGAAGAAGCAACATCACCTCAGATTGCTGTGTTATTTATTGAGAGACTGATTTATTGAGAAACTTAATTTTCAATTTTCAGAGGAGGTTTTATTTATAAGGTAACAATTTGAGTAAGGATCCATGTTTTATTTAGTCTATGAATAATATCGGGTTTCCATGCGAGATGAGTATCCTGGAGGATATCTAAGTATTTGACTGGTTTATTTGAAAGGATCAATGGGGTTCGGTAATTATTTACTTTTAAAGGGGGAGGGATATTTTCTCTTCAAGGTAAAAATTTTAGTTTTGCATTTCCAGGGGTTCAGCTGTAATCCCCATTTTTAGTCCAATCAGAAAAGGTATTTAAGTCTTGTTGCACTTCATTTGCCACTTCAGATTAAGTCATTGCACATGACGATAGCTTTGTCATCAGATACTAAAGAGAGTTGGAGAGAGGGGAGGATCCTTGAGAAACACTGGCTAATATTGGGGTAGGTAGGGATAAATTATTGTTTATTTTTACTGTGAAGAATCTATTATGCAGAGAGCATTTGATAATTTGAAATAGATATACGGAGAGTCCTAGTTTACATAACTTGAATAATAATCCTTTGTGCCATACTTTATCAACTGCCTGCGCAAAGTCTACGAAGGTCACTATGCAGAATTGTTCAAGTTGATAAGCTAGAACCATTTCTTCAACATTCTTAATAGTTGGTGGGTTGAGGAGTGAAGAGGATGGAGTCCAAATTGATGTGGCAGAATTGTATTTATTTTATTAAGGTAGGCATTTAAACTGATTAAGATAAGCTCTTCGAACATTTTTGCAAATGCTAGTAACAGACTAATTGGTCTGTATCTTAATGAGAGTTTTGGGAATTTATCGGGTTTTTAAAATGGAAATTACTATTTTTTTCCAGCATGGAGGGAAGAATCTTTGATAGGTAACTATTAAAGATAGCAGTTAGATAAGCAAGGGCATGGTGGAAGTTGTGTTTGAGCAAAGTTAGATCTAGTATATTCGGGGAAAGATTTGTTTTTGATTTCCTTGATTAATTACTTTACACTGACTGGACATGTATAATATATTGGTAATGGGGCAGTGAAACATGTCATTTAGGAATTTCTCTATAGATGTTTTCTCAGTGGGGGTGAACCTTGGGAATAAACCAATTTGAAGTGTGCTGTGAGTCTGTCTAGCTTTTCTGGGGTCGTGTGCAAAACGTATTCTTCAGTTCTGAGCAAGGGAAGTGTTTGAATTGGTCAAGTGAAATGTTGGCAGACTTTCCAGAGTTTGTTTGAACTTTTGTCTAATTTAGAGATGAAGAGTTGAAACATACCGAATGTATTATTGTTTAATTAAGAGATATTTAATAAAATCAAGTTGTTATCTGAAACATAATTTATTCCATCTGCAAGGGAAGTTACTCTGAATGTCACCATTTGAGGTAATTTGACCATGCATGCCATTGCAAAAATATATTAACAGTAATCTTCAACACTTCTCCACTTCTTATTATAATACAGGTCAAAATTTCTGGAGGTGACCACTTAATAAAGAAAGGCCAATTTAAAATGTGGCTGGCCATTGGTCCCTAGCCAGGTGGCTGCTGAAAAGAGGGAATATTTATACATTTCTTATGGAAAAATCAAATTTCCATGAAAAAATGGCCAATAATGGAGGTGACTGCTGAATTGAGTTGGCCATTTCAGTAGATTTCACTGTACTAATGGAACAGCCAAGGCCCCAAATGAGACCTCTTGGGGACCCCTGAGTATCATTCAAAGGCAAAATTCTCTACATTTAGACTGATATTTATATTAAAATACCATCTTCAAACTATTTTACTGAAATGTCACTATGAGTACATTTCAATATTTTTTTAAATTTTAAAGTCCACACCGTCATGTGCCTTAGAGAAACCAATTTGTAGAACGTTAACTTGTTTCCCCATCATGACTTTTATTTCAAAATTTCATCACACCAATTTTTCAACCAGAACAAAATAATCAATGCAGTATAATTTACCATGAATTAGTTGTCCTATTGAACTCCCTCAACTAGAACTGTGACTAAATACATAAGATTGGATTGCATTTTGATTGCATTATATATGGATAAGAAACATGGGTTAAAGAGGAAGCAATTGTCAAATGTGCTAGTTAAATGTCATGTTGACAATTTTTGGAGACTGTACTGTCAACATACCCTTTTCAATAGAGTACATAATGACGAAATTAGACATAATGCAGACAAAGAAGACAATTGATAAAGAACATGGAACTGTACACAATTATTACAATTTAGTTGTCCAAGCAACTGAATAGCATGGACAACTAATAAGAATTATCATCAACCTCACATCAAATTATTTCTAATCTTCACATACAAAGAATGAACTTCAATTCAAAATTCAATTTTTGCAGCTTGAATTAAAAGTAGGGGTTTTCAAAATTTTTGATGAATGTAGTTTTTTATCCTGTTTGTCCTCTTGAATCAATTGAAATACTTTTCCATGTGGTCTCGGATATGAATGTGAAAAAAATTATATAAATTCTTATCTACTTAATATTGAAATAACCATAATTATTTAGATTTTATTTTGTGATTGAAATATAGTTGCCAAAATTTGTTCATATTACTTACCAATACAACATTTCCAAAGCATACTCAAGGTTCAACTTACAAAAAAATACACTGTAAGAAAACTTGAACTCTATCTCAGATGATAACATCTATTGATTTATGATTCTTGTTATTTTATTATAATAAATTCACAGTATTATGCTCATTGGTAAAATTTTTCATTTCTATGTTAAATTTCCAAGTTCTGTCATAGCCTGATGCTACATTCAGTTTCCTGTAGAGAAAATACTAACAAAAAGTATAACTATTGGGAATTAATATAAAAATATTTTAATTTTCAAAATTTATCAAATCCATGTATCTACTTCAAATACTACTAGATATTAATTAATTGCTACAAAAATGTTGAGAAATTAAGATTAAATTTGATGTTTCAAAACTTACTCTTAAACATTAAAATTAAAGGCATTTTACCATAAAATGCATATCACTGCATACTATATATCACTTAATATCATTTCAGATTCAACATGGATTCCGATTATTGCAGTCCGTAGAAATAACCAACTTCATGTTTCACAATGATTTAATTTTATCAATCAGCAACAAAGATGATGTTGGTATTTTCTTGGATCCATCAAAAACATTTGATATTATTCACAATATTGACTTTAATAACTTGATTGATTTTAATATAAAAATCATTAAAAATCCTTATTAATTGAGTTCACAGAAAACAAACTGCAAGTATTTTGCAAATGTGTATCACTTATGATACAGCATTCAATTTTGAGAAACTTTATCAGATATTGCAGACTTTCAGGTTGCAGAAACAAATTGCAAAAAATAAATGTGGAAGAGTCATCCTTGTTCTAGTCCACACTCGTTAAACTGCAAATTTTGCCAATACCCTGAATTTGTATTTACATATACAAATTAATTAGTTTTGTGAAAAGTGACTTGCACTTCATGAAGAATGTTCATTCATATATTCAAATCTGGGTAAAATAGTTTGATTCATCAAAATTCAGTGTCAATGCCAAATCTACCTAAAGCTAGTTATAATTCATGTTCTATTAAGTAAAATGCTTCACTGAAAAATAGTAGAAATTCAAATATACTACTTAAATAAAAAGTAAAGATATTTCTACTTAAAGCACCACTAAATGTTTTCTGATTATTTATTGTCCTTATAGTGTTAAGAAATATTTTGTCTGAACAAACTCAAAGTAAAAATTTACTTCAATTGTAAAGCATGATAGATATTTTAAAATTTTTTCCACTCTCTGATTTCTTCTGTAATATCTGACTTCAAAACGTTCCTTCTTTCTTTCTTCCTTTCTTTCTTTCTTTCTTTCTTTCTTTCTTTCTTTCTTTTTATCCCCTTGCACTAGGAGTTCTACAAGTTTATCTGCTTAGGGTTTAAAAGATGTAAGAAATCCTTTTGATTTAGCCTTCTCTGGTTACTACCCACTTTCACTTAATACCCACTACAGGTCATGTTCTGGGTATTTGTAGACGGGCTTACGGCTTTGGAAGTGAAATAAAGATGGCGTCGCGATGCCATTCTTCATTCGGATACTTTTCACCCAATATATCCAGTTAAGAAAACCAGTAAATATTGGTACTCATTTGGAAAGAAGGCTGATTTGACCTTATGTCTGCCCTGAATAGGTCATGACTAGGTAGATAGACCTCAGCAATACTAGGTTTTGAACTGGGGTCCCTCGATTTAGCAAAAGTGTCCTAACCATGCCATGAATTCCCATTTATATTTATTACTTTCCACTCATATTCTTATATGATTTTCTAAATAAACTTAAAAAAATACTATTTATTCTTTCCTTGAATTTGAATATTTAACTTTTCTTGAATATGTTATTAATAATAATACGATATCTCCTGGATGCATGTTCTACAACATAATTGTGGACCAAGTCATCTGGTTTCTCAGTGATACTTAGAACAAATGCTGAAAACTCTTGTTTCCTTCTCCACTGTACAGGTTTACTCCTCCCTAAACATCACATCTAGAATCAATTTAATGGAATTTTTTAATTTAAAAAAAGAGGAATAATATTCAATAACAAACATTTGGAGGGTATACAGCCAAAGACAAATTGCAAATGACCATTTCAGCAATAAATGAGCCGTTGAGAACACAAGTTGTGCATGTCAAATTTTGGAAGATTTGAGTTAAATGAATTGGTAAATGATTTAAAAACTGTTAATTTGTGGGCTAAAATGATATGAGTCAATCATCAATATTTCTTTGCTAGAGGCCAGCACAATGTAGAAGTAACCAACAAATTGCTCATGCAATTGTGGTGAAAGTCACAGTTGGGACAAAACAACATCTTCCAGGGGTTCCCAAAAAATAGCGTCTTGTTTATCTGTACCCATCACAGAAGATGATCTCAGAAAAAAATATTTAATTGCTTTTAGTGATATGTGCACAGGTCAAAATCGCAACTTCAAAATTGCTCTCACTCGGATGACAATGGTAACAAAGTCAATAATTTAAACATTATTGACCACACATTTCTTGTATCAGGGCACTCATTTATGAAACATGACAGTTTTGAAACACTGAGCAAGCTGGCAAAAATTAAATTCATTATGTTCCCTCTGTCTAGTATAATACCATCCATTCAGCTCGAAAGAAGAACAGTACGTGAAAGGGCCCAAGCAGATTTTAAGTCAACTTCGCAGTTTGAAAAAGCAATTGAAGGAAAGATTAATAATACAGGAGCCACAGTAAATTGGCTACAAATACAGTGGGTGCGGTTCTGTAGAGAAGAACCTAATTGTAGTATGTAAATGTAGCGTTATAGTTTTACAGTGTTTTTGTTTACGCATTATTTTCCAAACAGTAAGGTTTTTGACTTACACCACTTTTGCTCCATGGTCCAAATGTAGTG
The DNA here is from genome assembly GCA_017312745.1 of Gryllus bimaculatus. NCBI lineage: Eukaryota > Metazoa > Arthropoda > Insecta > Orthoptera > Gryllidae > Gryllus > Gryllus bimaculatus. The sequence continues at coordinate 52,078 of BOPP01000384.1, read as the reverse complement.
AACAAATTAGAGTAATGAAGTCTGAAAGAATATTTTACAAGTCCAGAAGAGGCCAGAGATTTATTCAAATCCTCATTCCTAATTAGCAAATACAAAATTCAAGTTAGAAACATATGCACTACTTTCACAATTCTCAAGAAATATTCCACAAGTTTCTTAAGATCCTGGAAAAAAATTGTAATTGGATGACCACTTTTCAAAATAGCAACAGTTCATTTACAATAAAATAATAAAAAAGAGGAAGTTTACCTGATATCAGATATGCCTGGGAAATTGGAAAATTGTAGATATTACTTAAGACTCTTACATTGAGAATATTAGTTTGGAACATAAAGGTCAAAGAAATAGTATTTATGAACATGTGTGTTAAGAATCATTAATTATTACTAATCAATATAGGACATGACATTAGTCAGCTGAATCCAGCTGTCTCCCAGCTATTACTTGATGGAGTGTGCATTGGTTCAGATTTTTATGGTGTATAAAACACAAATATATGAGAATATACTCAGGTAATGAAAAATGGTAAGGTAGGGTAAATTATGCTGTAAAACACTTAACTATTAGATAAAAAATTGCTTTTTTAACAATTCTACACCTAATGGGAAAGCTACTTTTTAGCAAGATTTCATGCATGTTCCACAAAATATATAGTGTATTTTAGGAATTCACATATGGTTCACATTTGTATGCAGTGTAAGTTGCAAAAATCTATATGGTAGGAATAAAAGGAAATTTATGAATGTATGTTGCATATATAGATGCAAAACGACTTAATCAATATTAGTGAAAATGTTCACGCTTTGGTATCAAGAGTATTTAAAAAGTGATTTGAATTAAATCAAACATGTGGAGGCATTGTATTTGCAATGTGAATCTATGAGATTGGGTCTACGCTGGTACCAGAGATTCTTGCTTGAAGTGTGATCTATGGATATCTTTTTGAACTGCTTGTCTTCGTTCAATTCATAACATCAAATAACATTGAAGTTGCAATCTAGAAGCAGGAAGTCTGAAACAAATGCTGGCAGTGCACAATTTTATTTGAATATTTGTTTTTGTAGAGTGTAGTGTAGGACGGTAAAGAGAAGTTAATAGTAGTTAAAATGTGGTAATACATGGTTAAAGTATAGTTAATACATAGTTGATCCTCATTGAATAAACTGATTTTGAACTTAATTTTATTTATTTAATTCACTGCAATAGCAAAACATTGCTGGGTCCGCTAGTAAAAAATAAAATATGAAGGTAATGTTGCAAAATGGCAGGGAAGATAAAATGAGAAGTAAACTATGCAGATATAAACTACCTACAGTATCTAAACGCCTTGATTATTAGAAAATGAATAAAAATTTCTTCAATATTTATGTCATGAGATGTTGAAAAATGCAAATTTATTTAAATATATTTTTGTGAAAATAAATTATTGAAGTTAAATGAAGTTACATTTTGTGCTTGTGAATGTTTGTTCCTGAAACCAAGATGAATGCAAAACACAAAATAGGATGTGTTGAGGAGAGAGGGAGATATAGCAATTGACCGATTTGGTGAAATCAGATATCATTCAAATATTGTATGGTATGTGTGGGTGGTTACCAAAGATGCAGGAAGCAAATCTGATTTATCTTGAGAATTCCTGGTATCATCTAAAGGTGAGGGAACTTGAGGGTCCAAAAATAAGCGCCTCCAAAATATTATTTTGATGATGTTGATTTTGATGATTGCAGTTATCTTGTATGATCTTTTGTTATTTTCATAGATCCAGAAATTTATTCCTGCTCACTGTGGGGGTATTGCGATGTACTCAAGACCATTCATGCACCTCTCACGTTCTTAGTCAAATCTGGAAGCTACTAAAAATATGAAAATAAGTAATATTATTATGACAATATATAAACCTCAACCTACAAGAATATAACAATCATATTTTGTTAATCGTTATATTCTGAAGTGGGAGGTTTCTCACTCAAATTTGAGGTGTCATAAGCATGTTTTACTATTATGGAATAAATAAAAGCAATTAAAGTTGTTAGTTAATTAATTATAGGTCCAGAAAACCATCAGTAAGAATACAAAACAGATCACTAATAATATGGATTTGGCATGCAAAATCACTGGACATGTGTCTGCCAAATGACATAAATTGGAATGGAGATTACTATTAGTGTTTCATGTATTTCATGATTTCTGCAAATATTTTTTACCTTCCTTATACTTAATATCATATATATTTTTCAAGACACACTGGAAACTTTCTCAGTATCTGCACTATATTTTTTATCGCTGGCAAGGATTCTAAGCCACTTAAAGAACTTTTGAAGCATCACTTTAAAAATATTGGAAAAGAGCAGAGACATTAACATTTTAAAAACTAAAAGAAAGTTGTGAATTGATTAAACAAATGGTGAATTGATAAAATTGTATTTTGTTTAATTTGTTTCAGGAGATGCCAAAAAGGAGGAACGGGAAAACAATAATTATTCGAACAGCTATCTAACATGATTTTTTGTCAATGTTTATTACAGACTATACAATGAAAAAGTGGAGCCCGAGTCCTGCACTTCTGCTACTAACATTGTGACAGCCTTCCCAAAGAAGTCACCAGAAATGACTAGGCCATTTTCAACAGCAGAGATAGAGGAACAATGGAAAAATAAAATTTCTTAATATGTTGATACATTACAGAAAGAAGAAATTGAAAAATATATAAGGAGTATTCAATCAAGAGAAAATGCTAAACCCAAATAACATGAAAAAGAGAGACCTTAAAAGAAAATTAATATATGAAAGTAACAGTACATATGAAGGTGAGGACAAAATTCAATTGGCAGTTTTTATCATGATACAATTAGACTTGTTGCAAAAATTAATGATTAGCAAACTGGTGCTAAGTGAACAGAAGGCAATTCAGATGTATCAAAAAGAACTTCTAAGTTGCACTATTTTTCCTAAATAATTTAGTCACCTTATTATGTTGATATTCTAGACAATCTAGGAGGATGTGAATTTGAAGCAAGAGATCACAGTGTGACCGGAAGTAAATTTATATTAAATAAATAATGTGTGAACAACATTAGAGCAAATGACAGTGCTTTCAAGCTTCTTTTGTAATTTGCTTCAGGCACAAATAAGGTTTAATTACCAAATATTATTTTTGAAATTGATTTTAATAACTTCAAGATCATTTAAATTTCATTGTGAGGAAAGATGGAAGCTCTTCAAAGTGAATTTTTCAAACTGTATGCATCATATGTTTATCACTTCTTATTTATGAGCCATCTACTCTTAGAAGGTTGGCCATCATCATGATATTACTCGGTCTTCATTTTGCTGCTTGAAAAAATTCTGCAGCTGAACAACTGTAATATGTTTTCAAATTGTCCAACCAGGATCTTTGTCACATATATGTTTATTTCTATCATATTTATTAGCACTGATCCTGGAGAAGACAGTTTGCAACCCAAACTACATGCAACGTGATTTACTTCACATCATTTTAATAGGTTTACTTAATTGTTTTTCTGTTATACTGCATTTAAATATAAAAAGAAGACAACATTGCATATGAAAATGTATGTGCAATATTTTCATAAATAATCCCACTTACACAACATACCATACCACCAACAACTAACACAAAATGTTGAGTTGTTAAATGAAAATTGTTCAATGGTAAAACATGTTCTCCGATTTTATCTTATAGATATATATAAAATAAACAGGGTTGGGAAAACTACTTTAAATTTGGTCATGAAATACTCCTCTGAAACACATTATAAATAAGTATTTGAATAATACACAAAATACATTAGAACTTCATGTTGAAATACTAAAAATATTGTAAATAATAATAATTTTGTATTTATTATTGTGTGTATAAATTTGTATACACATATATACTTAAATTTAAATATGGAAGTATAACAAATACATAAAAGAAGGTGTGCGTTATGGAAAACTAATGAAATGTAATGTAATGAAAGTGGAGAGCATGTGCAGTATAAGTATGAATGTAATTTACACATATTTATTCTTCCTTTTAGTGTTTTTATTTCTTTTTTTTCTTCATTCGATGGTTATAATTCGTAAGAGCATTGTATGGTTATAACAAACAAGGCTTTCTTTGTATGGTTGGTGGACTAGACATTCCATTGCACGCTACTTTGCGACGATTTCATTTCCCCTTCGCAAGTTACGTGACTGAGAAAAGAAATACTTGGACACGCGGGACCGCATGGAGCAAAGAGAGACCGGTTGCAAGCGCTAACAAACTGGGGAACTGACGACTGGAGGCAAGGCTGTTTGAAGGTCACGGGGCGATGCAAGAATAACAGCAAAACCCTGGTGTAACCGATGTCTCGTTGACCTGCAGATGGATTCAAGTAAGAAATATCCAAGGAGGTTTCTATTATTATTTGAAACTAGTCCGATCATTTAATGCAATAATCATACTAGGTAGGACTTCTAACAATTCAAAAAGTTAATTCATAATTGTTTAATCAATCTTTATCTTGTAAAATCGAAACTCAAATAATGTATTATTTTATGCTTTGATCGAAAAGGTCAGCAGAAAACAGTCGGTGGAAAATGTACAGTTCATGTTATCTTTTAAGGATTGCACTTTTTCTTCCAGGAAAAATTTCATTGAAATGTTATAAGTGTGTACTATGAATTTGTAAATTAGCTACAATAGGTAAAAGGAGTTTATAGTATATTTTGTTAAAAAAACTATACTTGTTTGATTTGAATGATCATAAGAGTCCCTTTACTACGGAGAATCTACATCCCTGCGATATAATATATATA
>BOPP01000384.1:0-37652 GCA_017312745.1 Gryllus bimaculatus | reverse complement strand
CCTCACTTTTAACCTCACTTTTTAACCTTCACTTTTTAACTCACTTTAACTTTTAAACCCCACTTTTTAACCTTACTTTTTTAACCTCAACTTTTAACCTCCACTTTTACCCAACGTGCCCTTTTAACTCTCTTTTAACCTCTCTTTTAAACCTCTAACTTTTTAACCTCCACAACTTTTAACCTCAATTCAAACCTCCCTTTTAACCGTCAACTTTTAACCCTCAACTTTTAACCTCAATTCCAAACTCACTTTTAAATCTCACTTTTTCTAACTAACCACTTTTAACCTCACTTTAACCTCACTTTAACCTCACTTTAACACTCACTTTTAACCTCACTTTATAACCCTCACTTTTAACCTCACCTTTTAACCCTCACTTTTAACCTCACTTTTTAACCTCACTTTTAACCCTTCACTTTAACCTCACTTTTAACCTCACTTTTAACTTCTTTTAAACCTTAACTTTTAAACCTCATTTTAACTGAACCTCACTCATCACTTTACCTCACTACTCACTTTTAACCTCTTAACCTACTTTCCTCCACTTACCTCACTTTTACCACTTACTACTTTACTACTTAACCTCACTTTTAAGCCTCATTTTAACTCAACTTAACCTGTTTACCTTCCTTTAACCTCATTTACTCAGTTCCTATTTTAACCACTTACCTCCTTACTATCAAACCTCATTATCTTAACTATTAAACCTTAACCACTCTTTTAACCTACTTTAACCTCTTTTAAAACCTACTAACCTCCTTTAACTCCTTTAATCACTTTCCTCTTTTAACCACTTTATCTACTTTTAACCTACTTACCTCTTTAACCTCACTTTAATCACTTAATACACCTCCCTTTAACCTCACTTTAACCTCACTTTACCTACTAACTCACTTTACACCTTAGCTACTTTTAACCTCACTTTTAACCTTACAATTCATTAACCTCACTTAACCGTCCTTTTACCTCCTTAACCTCACTCTTTAAACCTCACAACCTACTTTAACCTCACTTACTCACTTAACCTCACTTTTAACCTCACCTTTTAACCATACCCTGCCTTACCTACTTTTAACCTCACTTTAACACTTTACACAATTTTATATTACTCTTTCATCACTTTTAACCACTCTCACTTTTAACCCTCAACTTTTAACGTCCTTTAACACTTTTACCTCACTTTTACATCTACTTTTACTATTTTTAACCTCGCTTTTAACCTCACTTTTACCTCTCTACGTACTTCGTTTACCCTTTTAACCTCCTAACGCTTTTAATCACTTACCCTCCCTTTTAACCGCACTCTCTTCATTATCAATTTACCCATTACTTCTACTCACTTTTAACCTCACTTAACGTCACAACCTCTTTACCACTTATCTTACCACTTTACCTCAACTTTTCCGACTTACCTCACTTTCTATTACCTCCTTTACTCATTTTAACCTCAACTTTTAACTCCCTTTACGTCACTTTTAAACCGTCATTTTTAACCTCACTTTAACCTGCTTTACCTGCTTTTAATTTCGCTTACTCTACCTTATTTTAACCTCGTTCTATTTTAAACCACTTTCGGTATTCTCATTCTTAACTTCCTCCTTTAAACCATTACCTCACTTAAACTTTTAACCTCGCTTTTAAATGCTTCTCGCTTTTAACCTCGCTTTTAACCTCGTTTAACTCGTTTAACCTCACTTAGTACTACCTTATTTCCTCATTTAACCTCACTTTTTAGTTTACCTCACTTTCTACTTTACTTAACTCACTACTCACTTTTAACCTCACTTTTAACCTCACTTTAACCTACTTTTAACCCTCACTTTTAACCTCACTCTTTAACCTCACTTTAACTCTTTAAACCTCACTTAACGTCTTTAAACCTCCTTTTACTCGACTTTAACCTCCTTTAACCTCATTTAACTCACTTTTAACCTCACTTTTTAACCTCACTTTTAACCTCACTTTTAACCTCAACTTTTTAACCTCACTCACTTTACTATTTTAACCTCACTTTAAACCTCACTTTAAAATAACTCATCTTTATACTTTTAACCTACTTAACTTTTTAACATTTTAATCTCAGCTTTTAACCTCACTTTTAACCTCACTTTTTAAGCCTCACTTTTAACCTCACTTTTAACCTCACTTTTAACCTCACTTTTTAACACCTTACTCACTAACGCCTCGTTACTCACTTTAACCTCACTTTTAATCCTTTACCTCACTTTTAACCTCACTTTCTTCAAACACTTTTAACTCACTTTTAACCCTTTTACTTCACTTTTAACGCTCAGTTCCTTTTATCACTTAACCACTTTACTACTTTTAACCTACTTTAACCTCATTTAATCCTGTCATCTATTTTCTATTAACTTATTTTAACGACTTACCCATTTTACCTAATAACTCACTTTTTTAAACGCTCACTTTAACCTCACTATTTAAACCTCACTTTTAAACCTGCACTTTTTACCTCACTTTTAACCTCATTTTACCTTAACCTCATTAACCTAATTCAAACGCTCACTTTAACCTCACTTTAACCACTTAACTTTTTAACCTCACTTTTAACCTCACTTTCTTAAACCTACTTTACCCTCTTTTAACCTCACTTTTACTATCTAACTCATAACTACTTTAACCTCATTTTAACCTTCACTTTTAACCTCACTTTTAACCTCACTTTTAACCTCACTTATAACCTCACTTTTAACCTTCACTTTTAACCTCACTTTAACCTCACTTTTAACCTCCAGTTTTAACCTCACTTTTAACCTCACTTTTAACCTTTTACCCCTTTTAACCTGCACTTTTACCTCACTTTTAACACTTACCTACTTTTAACCTACTTACCAATTTAACCTACTACTGCACTTTAACCGTGCACTTTTAACCTACTTTTTAACCTCATTTTTAACCTCACTTTTAACACTACTTTAACTCTTCACTCTTTAACCTTCAACTACTTTTTAAAAACCTCACTTTACTCACATACCTCACTTTTAACCCTCACTTTTAACTCACTACTTTAACCTACTTTAATCATTTAAGCTTAACTCACTTTTATCACTTCTCACATTTAACCTCACTTTTAACTCACTTTTAACTACTATCTGCACTTTTTAACCTCTTTATCTTTTTAACCTCACTTTTAACCTCTAACCATTTTAAACCTCACTTTTAACCTCACTCCTTTAACCTCACTTTTAAGACCTCACTTTTAACCTCACTTTTAACCTGCACTTTTAACCTTTCACTTTTAACGCTCACTTTAACCTCACTGTTTTAACTCACTTTTAACCTCACTTTTAACCTCATTTTAACCTCCTTTACTTTTTAACCTCACTGTTTAACCTATCTTTTAACGCTTACTTTTACCTCACTTTTAACCTCACTTTTAACCTCACTTTTAACCTCATTTTAACCTCAACTTTTACTTTAACCTCACCTTTAACCTCACTTTTAACCTCACTTTTAACCTCACTTTTAACCTCACTTATTTAACCTACACTTTTAACCTCACATTCAACACTCACTTTAACCTCAACTTCTAACCCTCACCTTTTAACTCATCTAACTTTTTAACCTACTTATTAACCTCCATTAACTCGTTTAACCTCACTTTTAACTTCACTTTTAACCTCACATTTACCTACTTACCTCACTTTAACTCACATTTTAATCACTTACTCACTCTATTTAACCTCACTTTTTCAACCCACTTTTAACCTCACTTTTAATCCTCACTTTTAACCTCACTTTAAACTCATTTTAACCTCACTTTTTACCTCACTTTCTTCATTTACCTCACTTTTAACCTCACTTACCTCACTTTTAACCTCTATCAACATCTTTAACCTCACTTCAACCTCTTAACCTCACTTTTAAACCTCACTTTTAAACCTCACTTTAGTTACCTCATTAACTACTTAAACCTCACTTTTAACCTCATTTAACCTCACTTTTAACCTCACTTTTAACCTTACATTTTAACCTACTTTTCAACTCACTTTTAACCTCAACTTTTACCTCACTTTTAACCTCACTTTACCCTACTTTTAACCTCACTTTTACCTCACTTTTAACTCACTTTTACCTCACTTTTAACCTGCACATTTAACCTCACATTTAACCTCAATTCAAACCTCACTTAACCACTTTTAACCTCACTTTACCTCACTTTTACCTCAACTTTTAAACGCTCACTTTTAACCTCACTTTTAACCTCACTTTTAAATCCTCACTTTTAAGCCTCACTTCAACCCTCATTCTTTTAACGTCACCTACTTTACCTCATACTCATTAACTCACTTAACCTCACTTTTAACCTCACTTTTAAACCTCACTTTTAACTAACTACTTTAACCTCCACTTTTAACCTCACTTATCATTAAACCTCACTTTTTAATCCTCAATTCAACTCACTTTTATCTCAATTTAACCTCATTTAACCTCACTTTTACCTCACTACCTCACTTTTAACTCACTTTTAACCTCATTTAAACCTAACTTTTAACCTCACTTTTAACCTCACTTTAACCTCACTTTACCTCACTTAACCTCACTTTTACTCACTTTTAACTCTACTTTTAACCTCACTTTTACCCTACTTTTAAGCCATCACTTTTAACCTCACTGTTTACCTCACTTTGTGTACCCTCACTTTAACCTACCTTTTAACTTCACTTTAACTCATTTAAACCTCACTTTTAACCTCTACTTTTAACCTCTTTTAACCTCACTTTAACCTCACTTTTTAACCTCCTAAACCTACTTTTAACCTCACTTTACCATCACTATTAAACCTCACTTTTAACCTCATTCACCATTAACCAACTTTTACACTACTCATTTATCCTTATACTTTTAATCATTTAAACCTTCACTTTTACCTCAATTCAAACTTGCATCTCTACTCATTAACCTATTACTTCACTTTTAACCTCACTTACTATTAACCTACTAACTCTTTAACCTCACTTAAACTCACTAACTCACTTTAACCTCTTTTAACCTCACTTTTAACCTTCACTTTTAACCACTTTACTACTTTTAAACACTCAACCTCCTAAAACTTTTACCCACTTACCTAAACTTTTCTCACTTTACTTCTACTTTAACTATTGTAATCCTAAACCTCACTTTTAACCTCACTTTTACTCATTAAACACTTTAACTCATTAATTATACCTCTTTAACTCTTCAACCTCACTTTTATACATTTAACTCACTTTTAACTAATTAATAATTACCACTTGCTTTCTCACTTTAAACCTACTTTAAAAAAAAAAAAAAAAACCCCTTTTAACCTCTTTTAAACCTACTTTTAATCCTTTTTCTACTTTTAACACTTTTAACCTCCTAACACTTTTAACCTCACTTTAAACCTAACTTTTTATAAGTACCTTACTTAACGTTTTTAACCTCACTTTTAACCCTTTAACCTATTTTAACCGTCATTAACTCTTTTAATCTTAACGTCCTTAACATTTTTATATTTATTTTTAACCTGAGTTTAAGACCTCATTTAACCATACTGTTCACTCTCTCTAGCCGCCCTTATATCTCTCTACCCCTTTGTGTCACCCCCCTCTACCCCCTTACCTCTCTCACTTCCCTTCTACCCCTTTACCTCTTCTACCACGCTCTCTACCCCCTCTACCCGCCCTCACCTCTCCCCTTCCACCTCTACCATCTACCCCCTCTACCCCTCTCTACCCCCTTCTACCCTTCCTTACCCTCTACCCCTCTCTACTCCTCTCTACCCCTTCAACCCCCTTTACCCCCTGTACCCCCTCTACCCCCCCTCTACCTTCATCTAACCCCCTCTACCTTCTCTTACGGCGGGCCCCGCGGTGACCGGTGGCGGGTGACGGTCGGCGCGGACGGACGGAAGGCGATGCGCGACAGCGACGGCAGCGGTCGGCGGCGTGGTGATGCCGGCGGAGTGTCGGCGACGCCGGCGGCGCGCTCAAGCCTCATTAACGAAACTGGTCTGGGAAAATGGCTAACAAGTGTAGTGACCAAACCGACCCGCGATAATGCGTTACTGGACGTTACCTTATTTAGACGGTAGACCAATTTTTGCCTGCGAGGTAATTCATGAATTAGCGATCACAAATGGATCTCCTAAAATGTGCAGAGAGGGTAAACGAATATGATCTTGTGAAAGAAAGAGAAATTTTTCAAGTTTTCTCGAAACAAACGTAACAAACATGCCAATTATACTTGAGAAGCAATTTTCCCAGCTTGGGCTTCTAGCGGATGTACAGTAGAACAGAATTCTGGTCAATATTTACGAGACATTATTTCTGAATGCTTAGCAAATTCGTTGCCTACCAGGAAACTACGGTTGCCATTCGGATCCTGCTGTACTATAAAAAGAAGTGAGGCGACTGAAAAGGGCAGGATATGGAAAGCGAATAGAAACGTAATATAAATAGGGATCACAAAAATAATTTTCTACAATTATCTAAAACTTATTAGAATTAAAGTTTACATACCTCAAGAAAATTATCTAAAATCAATTCTAAACGAGACCGATTGACTTGTTGCGCAAAATTTCTTTAAGTATGTGAAGCATAAGAAAGGGAACAAAGAAAGTATTTCCAGAGATCTGCGGAGCAGAATGGTTTGTTAATTTACAGATGACAAGAAAGGCGGCTTGTTAAACAGACATTATTCATATGTTTTCACAAGCCGAAAGATCAAACCTAGTAAGTGAAAACTACACCTGTAATAGTAAACCTTTCGAATCGATGGAGGAATTATTAGAAAACGAATTGCAAAAATTAGGAGAAATAAATCAGTAGGTCCTGATGGAATAGCAGGAAAATACTAAACAGGGAGGAGAAGCCATGATTCCGTACCTTGCGCGGTTAATGGAAGTTACTTGTAAATAATTAACGATTCCTCAAATTGAAAGCAGGCAGTCGTAGTGCCGATTCACAAGGGAGGTAGACAGCAGCATTTGTTAAACAATTACAAGGCCTTAAGTTTAAAAAATCAAGTCGTATGGCAAACAGTGGAACACATAATCGCCAAAGGTAATATTAGACGAGTTTGGAATATAAAACTGATTGGCTATTTTAAAATAACAACACGGTTTTCGTCCTGGGTATTTCGTGCGACAGCCAGGACAATTGCTTTTTGTAGGTGATAGCAGATTCATTAGATGAAAGGGAGTAGGGTCGACGCAATAAATTTAGATTTTTCGAAGGGCATTTGATAATTGTTCCACATGGTCTTTTAAATTGCCAAATTGTCAGAAACGGGAATAGATCATCGAATAATCCTGCAGGATAAAAGAATGTCTTACGGGGCGACAATAAAATAGAATAGAAGACAAATATTCATCGAAAGCCGATGTAAACCTCGCGGGTCCCCCGGGAGTGTGTTAGGGCCCTTGTATCTTAGCGTTCATTAATGACATTGCAACTGGATTAAAATCAAAGTTAGACTTTTCGCCGAACGATTGCATAATATATAGGAGTATTGGCTCGTCGTGAGGACAAACATGTTTTACAGAGCGATCTTAACTGTTTTATGGAACTGAGGAGTGCCAAAAATAAGATGGAATTAAATCCGGAAAGAGTAAATTCATTTTTTGACCAAGTCTCGCTCGAACGTCAGGCTCCAGTATATGAAATTTTAGAGAAACTAAAACCGTTCTTTTATACCACGTGTAAAAAACTGTAAGGATTTGGTAAAGTTTGGAAATAAAAACCTGTTTGATAATGCAATTTTTGTAACTGAGATTTTAAACCATATTTAAGGTACCTTGCATTGAAACAGTTTTCTGTAAACTAGGTTCAAGCCATTCCGCATTTTCAAAAACGCTCAAGTGCCATTTTCCCTGAAAAATGCTTCAAATTTTTTATTCAAATTTCGTATTGATAGTGGCAAATTAAACTCTTTAGATGTTCATACATCCATTTTTGCTTGTTTCCTTCGTTTTTGAAAAAAATTACACACATGTATACAAAATTTACAATAAGATACTTATTTTGAAAGGTCTCTCACGGCGTCAGTATGCACATTTCCAGCAAATATGTACAAACATATATGTGTTTGTGAGTACGATTGTGGCTTCAAGTGACCTCTAATAAAGATTTTTCAAAAGCTTAAAATTGTCTGTTAAAAAAGAGCTTTTTAAATTTCAAAAATTTGGAGCGCTTAATGCAATTTCTTTAAAACTCACAAACAAATTGCATTTAGGTCGACGTTCTTTACTGTTAATATATAATGTTTTATTAATTCGTTCTACTATTATAAACCAATAAGTAAGAAAATTTAAAAATAATGACAGCTTGGCGAATAGTTGGCAGCTGACATGAAGTGTGTGGCATGTCTAGAATATGTAAGTGTGACCAAAAGGAAAATAGAAAACTTAATAATGAGAAAGGCTATGCCCATTGTGTATACACCCATAGTCTAATTCTGCATCGCCAAAAATAATTGGCGCGGACAGGTAGATGTTCAGTGACGTATCCAAAGGGTTTAGAGACCACGTGCCACCTTGTATATAGAAGTAGTTTAACGACTTTTCTTACATATTACCATCCTCAAAAATAACTATCATTGTCATATTTCAGCACGAAGAGACTCTGTTGGTGGTTCATAAAATTTGTATTTCATCCTAAATTGGTTTGTTCCACCTGTATTCCTTCACCTTGTATTGAACATCTACTAAAGGCCATAAAAAGCTGTAAAATGAAGTACCCTCCAAAATAATTTCATATTTTGGTCTAAAAATGAGGTAGAATAATTCAAATATTGAGTTTTACTTCTTTCTTGCTAGCATAACTTAAAGCTTATATTCTGAACAATGTAAAGTGTGGCCACACTAGGGTTCTGTATTGTATTTCAATTTTTATTGATTTACAGGCATTTAATATTGAATAAATTCTTTACCTCATAAATTAATTCTGACACTAACTATGTGTTTCTACAACACTTTTATGCCAAGATTATTTAATATTTTCAAAGTTTGAATTGTACTATTGTCATCAGTTTAATTTTCAAGTTGTTCTTTTATATTTTGTTTTGAAATTTAGGTGTGGATTATATAAACTAATATAACACCTACTTTAATTATTTATTGTAATCAAAACTACAAGCTCTGTGTAATTTTCTGGCAAGTTAAAACTAATCAATAATCACTTCTGCAATCATTCTGTAACCCGATTTGGTTTTGCTCAGATTGTCTATTTGCCTGTTTGGAATCAGGAATTGAATATATTTGCTCCTGTAATGGTTCTGTGGGTTCCTAGTAAACGGCCATTGACACCTAGTGAGCAAGGTTGTTTGGCTGGTCAATAAATCGGATGTTTTCGTATTTTTCATTTGGTCATTTATAATTCACTCAGTTGCCTTACAGAGGGCATTGGCTGTGAAAATAATCGCTGCTGCAAGTTGAGACTGCTGCGAAGGATGCTTGCTTGGCAATATTTTCTATAAATACGAGCCGAAAAAACTTCGCTCAACGCTGGTCATACGCATTGGCAGGCCCGTAGTCTGTAAAGCTACGTTAAATTGATAGAAATGTTACTATTTCTTATAAGCACCACTAGCTTTGTTATTTTTTTGTTCTCGCCGTGGCTCACTGCCAAGTTAATGATAAATGTGTACCTGACAATATTAGGTTTATGTGTAAATAGAAAGTCGAGTTCAGTTTTGCTTATGGTTGCACGTCAAGATTCCACTTATTTGCTATTTCTTTTTAAGGGATTCGCTTAACGCCGTTCTGCCTGTGTAATTAATTTTGTATTTGTTGCAGATTGGTGAGGCATTCCCACGTTTGAAACGGGCTCTGTTTTAATGTTGTGTTATAAACTCGTAATATTGATTTGTTATTTGTTGCAGAGCGTCTTTTTGGTTTCGCTTCATCAGCTGCCTGGAGGCGGAGCCATTGCTTCTTCTGTTCTCGGCCTGGCAAGCATATGCTGCTGAGAAACTGTGGTGTTTCCGCAGGCGTAGCCCCAACTGTTCACCGTACCGGTCATGTGGCGTGGCATCCCCGTTGTTTCGCTGATTCACGCTTCAATTGCCCAGGAGGCACAGGGTGGTGTCCTCAACTCAGAAAGCTCTTGCGGCACGCATAAATTTGCGAGGTCGTGAGTGGCCCGTTCCAAGGAAAACACCGTGGGGTAAAGGGGCGAACGCAAAGGTTGTATTGTGGTAGCGAAATCCTTGCAGATAAATATCTTAAATATTATGAGTGTAAATTAGTCTCTATATTTGAATTATTGCGAGAACTTGGTGCTAGTGTTAGGCCCGTGAATTTATCAATCGTTTAAAACAAATAAACAATTATAACATGTATCCTAGTTTTGATTTGGTCTTGAATTAGAAAATTTTGGTACTTTATTTGAAAAAAAATAATTTCCCTGAAAACATTGATCAAAACTACAAGCCATCTCAAATACGAAACCAAGGAGTTGTATAAACTAGAATATATTCAACATGTTAGAGTTTTAGAAATTCGTAAATTACTAGGCTTTAATTAGAACATTTGCGTATTGTTTTCAATCGCTCAGAATTTGGAGGCAGTATGTACGGTTTCACAGTTCAGTTAGAGTAGGGTAGAGTAATTCCAATCCACAGGGCACGGTAGAATACTACCCTGGCAGAAGAGGTGAACGCTTTGGCCTGACGCGGTGGAGACTGGAATCCGTGAGTGTTGTGGGTCGTTCCCTCAATGTTTGTGCCCTTCGCAAGCACCCGCGGTCAGCCTATAGCGAGGCCGTTTACGTTTCGCTTCTCCGACTGCCCGACGGATGACGCCAGGTTCTTTTTAGAAGGACACGCCTACAAGGCTCCCAAGGAAGGGTGGGTAGGTAAGAGCAGCGATGTGTTCCAATTCGATTTGTACTCAACGTGCTTTCAAATGTTTTACGGCGTTTCCTGCTACATAAGTTTTTGCAATGTCCAAAATCGGAAAAATTTCCTCGATCCATTAAAGCGTGACACTTTATAAACAAAATAAGAAAGTAGCCTTATCTCACAAAACAAGAACATAAAATCAATTCCAGAACCGCCAAAATGCGGTGGTTTTCGTTCTTCTAGTTGTAAAAGCTGCTCGTCCTTTGTCATATACGGATGAGAAATATTAGCTCTATGAACCTTAATATTAAGAAGCTCTTGAATTTTCGCATCTTGCAAGTTCTGAATGTAATATCGAATTCAAATGGCTCTACTACCAAATTATCAAGCTCAGCGCTGATATCGCACAAGAGATTGTTGTGTACCATGTTCTATAAATTTGGAGTCTTAAACGCAGTTTTTCCTTTAATCAGAACCTGCTTGAAATTGTGAGTTTTCTACACTATTGTTCGGAAGAAATTGGCGTTTATTGACGATAACTATTTGCTATTAATCTAAGAAAACTAAGGCTTCAAAATCGAAAAATGAGTATCACCAGTGAAATTTGCATGCAATTTCGTGCTAGGTCCTAGGTGTTCAAAACCAAATCCGTGGAAAGGTCGAAAATCAGAAAATTTCGTCGACCAAAATTTCGTCGACAAAAACTTGTACATTTTTTAACACAAAGATTAAACCTACATATTTTAAAAAATTTCCAATATAATTATTTTCTAGCAAACCCAGACATGTTACAAAAAATCATGTAACTTAAGACAATGTCATCCAATATTCTTGTTTGAGTTTTAAGAATGAGCCCAGTCGGAAACATTAAATTAAAAGTACCGTATTTTCGAAATTCTAAACGAATTCAAATCAATAGTTATATTCAACTAGACCGTAATCACTATACTAATCACGCTACAGCACTAAATTTGCGCAAGGACACAGTATGTACACTACTACTTTATTTGATTCTTAATTGAAGTTACCCCAGAAAATCCGAACCCTGCATGAAAATCGCAATTCCCAGCCATTATTTGGGTCGAATTTACGTTTGTGGGCGTACATTTTTCGATTTTCAAAAATTACCAGCTTTAATCGAACATTGGGTTTCACTAGTGTATCCACCATTTAAATTCGTGCATAGACATTGATTCAGAAAAATCCGTGTTGAAGTCGAAATCACAAAATTTCGTCGATCTTTCGCGATCGACGAAACTTTTCATTTTTTAACACTATAAAAACCCTGCAAATGTTAAAACCACTATTCAAAATAACATATCTTCTTAAAACACAGGAACGTGTTCCCAAAATTTATGTAGTTTTTAGAAAAAGTCATCTTTTGTCAGTTTGAATAAAAAATGAGCCCTGTAAAAGATTTAAAAAGTATCAGTTATATTCGAACTTTCAAAAAATTTCATACATCAATGATATTTAAAAGACGTTAATATTCTACACTTACAGTTACTGCGCTTAAATTGTGCACACGAGTCAGTACGTAATCCAACACATTAATTACGAGTCCTAAGAGTTTCGCGAGAATAAGCACGCCATAAAAATCTCAATTTCCTACCACAGGTATTTAGGGCGGAATATATACCGTTTGTGGCGTATATTTTTGCGCGTTTCTAAAAAGAAAGGGGTTTTTCCGAAAAAAGGGTTCACACACTGCTCATTAGCCATACCAATTGGGTGTAAGACGTTGTTTTCAAAAAAAGTCCCTGTCAGGTCGAAAATCGCAGATTCGTCAATCCATGAATGTCACGTAATGAAAGGGGTAATTTTGAACTTAACGCATTGTAGGCCGAGGTCGTATTCGCATGTAACTCTCCGAAAACTCTTAATTTGACCGCGCTTCTGATTTTTTGATTCAATTTGTCTTAACTTAGTTCTACACTAGTTTCACTAGTTTTCACTAGTTTAACACTAGTTTCCAATACTAAGGATGTAGAAGTAACGCAACAAAAAAGTCATGGGAAACCTCTAGAAACGAGAAGAACAAAGGCGAGGCTTTGCGCTCTTTATTAATCGTACGTAGGCCAACGAGCTTGGAAGGAAATTGAGATTAGATTAGAAAAACCAATTATTTCGGCCGAAGCGATCACACCCACAAAATTCGAGCAAGGAAACAAAATTCAGATCTTGGGAAGTTTTCCTTTTGTAACAGAACAATTAGAGATTGGAACAGTTTACCTGCAGCAGTTTTCAAAGCTTTTCCTCTTAGTCTCCGAAGTTTTAGAAACAAATTAGAAAAATATATTAAATAAGTATGTGCTGGTAGTGCGGTGAAGTCTGTGAAGTGCTGGTCAGTGTAATAATTCAAAGGTAATCCAAAGCAAAAAAAAATGTAGTGTAGTGAAGTGAGTGAAGTGAAGTGCGGTGAACGTGATCAATGCACTCTTTTCAATGCTGCTTTTCGTCTTGTACTGTATTGTACGGTATTATTATTATTATTATTATTATTATTATATATTATTATTATTATATATTATTATTATTATTATTATTATTATTATTATAATATCTATATTATTACAATTGTTATTATTATTATTATTATTATTATTATTATTATTATTATTATTATTATTATTATTATTATAATATTTATATGTAAGAGTTGTTAATTTTTGCATTTGCAATTATTGCCATTAACTGCCACCGGGTCATACCCAATTGCAGTTCTAATAAATGTATGTATTAGTAGAAGAGGGTCACCTCTCTGTTTGAGAGGCGGCGAGTCGGTATGGCGTTGTGGAAGAACCGCGCAATACTGGCTTAAACGTTATCGAGAGACGGGAGAATCTGGGAGGAAAGTAGGTACGGTGCTTTGGCGTATTTCAGATGCAACCTAATATGAAGTTTAGATACAACCAGAGGTTGAAAACACTTTTCAAACTTCTTCTCAAGTGCGAAGAACCACCAGATTTCCTGGATGTTCCAGAGCCATACGCAACCGACTTTCGGAGGCCGGTCTGCAATCCAGAATTGCAAATCGAAAATCGAAGCTGACAGAAGAACACCAGCTCTATCGGCTGGAATTTGCGGAGGAGAATTTACGTCGAGACTGGATTCATTTTCTCTGATGAGAGTATATTCTCCTCTGCAAATAATGGACTCGTTCGCGTTTTCAGGCCCCAAATAAGCCGCTATAATTTTCGGTACGTAAAGCAAATACCCAGGTCCCAGTAGATGTTTGGGACTGGATGTCATCTCGTGGGGTTGTAATGATCCACAGAATCGAAGGCCACTTAAATGCTGCTCAGTACATCCATATAATGAGAAATATCATGATCCCATCAGTAAGACAATTACATCCTGAAGGTATAATTCAATTCCAACAGGACGAGTCTCCTATTCATAAGTCGGCTTTGGTTCAATCGTGGTTTGCGGAGAAACAAGATATTCAGGTTGTTGACTGGCCGCCATGCGCACCAGACCTGAACCCTATTAAAAATCTTTGGGCAGAGACAAGACGCACTATGGCCGAAAACTCGCCTTATTCGGGACCTAACAACGCCAATGCGCTCTGGCGTCTAAGGCCCTGGTCAAGTAGCCTGGGAGGAGGTTGCTCACAGTCAAAACGCGGCGAGACTTTTGTATTTTCCCCCACGTAGGATGAGAATAGTAGTAGAATCTGAAGGTTTTTGGATTACTTATTCATGTATTTCTTTATTTTCTAGAATAAGATATTTATGCATAAACAATTAATGTTAAAAATCTAGAATAAAATTAGAAAAAAAATATAACTTAGAGAACTGAAAACAAATGCTCCTAGAGAGAAAAAGGGCCCTTTTAGAGTTTCGTTTTAAAATAAAAATATACATTTATTTACGCTATAGAGTACTATAATGCTCTCCATTTGACAAAAAACACGGATACTCAAGAAAATAAAATGCGGGCTCGCATTGGATTCAATCCTACTGCCTCGAGTTCGGGCAGAAACTACTTTACCGCTAAGCCAAAATAATACTTTGGTGTTAAGATTACTTGCATAAATATTGTGTCAAATTTTGAACAACGTTTGAAATGTCTCCAACATTTCCCTCATCCTATTACTCTTATCTGGTCTAGTTCTAATAGTTCAGGAGATATAGTGAATCGAATGTAGCCATTTATCCAGAATGTGGACCCTCTTATCCTAAAAGGAAAAAGTCAATTGGTTTATATTTAATTTTTTAAGTTAAAAAAAGTTTCTGAATTGTCTGTATATTGCAGGTAAATGTTTACTGAAACGTAGCAAACAAATTTTACAGTTGTTACACAAAAATTTAATTGAAATACTTGACTAGCAGTTAACTTACCCAACCTGTGCCAGGGTCACAGGGTAGGGGACCAGTGTGGGACAGGACGGGACGCAACGCGACGCGACGCGACTGGACTATCCTACAATCCAGAGGGAGGTCACCGACGGGATGGGACGGACTTCACCCAGAACACTCCCTGATTCCAGGCTCAACCGGCGTCAGGCCAAAGCAGTTGCTCCTTTTGTGCTACTTGTGAAGTATTCACTGTATTTCCTCTCCAAAATTCTGCATAAGTTTCATAGTAGCTGGCTAGACCTGAAAATTAAAATAATACACAATGTTCGTATTTAATATCTTAGATTATTGTATTATTCTAATATCCTGACATTGATTCTATTCAATGCACTTCTATTTTCTCATTTCAGTTTTAGAATAGGATTTTAGTTGTCAATCTATATTTCTTAATTAGCAAATTAAGTAATAATTAATTTCTTAATTTCAAACTACACTGCAAACGCTTTCCAATTCTCAATAATTCTGTAAGATAATGTTACGTTGATTTGATAGTTTGATGAATACGCAAATTAATCATCAAGTAATACTGGTCCTATTGATTTGCTTACTATTTTATTCATTGGAGTTCCCCTCCCCCCCATAGTCTTGCTTTTAAATATGTGAAGTTAAAACAGCAGTTTTTGATTTCGCGGAACGGTGCGAAGTGCCGGTTTAAACGACTTCCTTAGATTGTACTACATTTCTATATACTACATTTCAGCCTTAAAATGTTCTAATCATCTGGCAGGAGCAAGGGATACATAGTAATGAGGAGAAGAAACGGCGCCGTGGAGATCCAAGCCAGTGATGTGAAGTCCAGCTACGAAGCACAGAACGCTTACACTGCTGAAGTTTTACAAGCACTTTTTCTACGAACTATTTCCTCAAATCACATCTTCAAACTCAATTTTGAGCGTAAACACTCTCGCAGTGAGCTATATTTTCGCAATTCTTGGTGCTCACCTTTCTCCTCACTGAACTGTAAAATGCATTCAGAAAACATGTCTATCCAACATATTATTCCTAAAATAACTATCACAGATAAGCTTCAATGTTACTCAACATTTCAATCAACACTTCACATGATTTATTAAATAAATCAATTTGCTATTGAAATTTTCATCCACAAACACTTGGCACAAATATTAATCGGCTTGGAATTACTCTGCATAACCTTTTTAGACCTAATTACACGCCACATGCATTTGATCCACAAATTATGTTACATTACAAAGAATCTATTCACGGTCACCAAGAAGAATTTGAGAAGAATCACTAATAACTTCTCCGCAACCTGCACATCGTTCACGGGTCACAAATAACCTTTCGCTACTGGCCACGAAATGAGCGAGCATTAGGCAGTTGCGAGTGCGCTGGGCAGTGCACGGAGGCCGGACGCAGCAATTGGCCACCACTTTCCCGAAGAGAGACCAGGAGGGCGGATGCGAAGAAAACTCAAAAAAGAAAGCCCAATTTAGAAATGGATGATGTGAATGAATTATAATGAATATTACTAAAAAACTGTATGAGCTGTATCATATGTATTATTAATCGTAATATATATTTGATCGATTCGTTTTAAAAATGTTTATGAGATATATTCTCCTACTTTCAGTAGAATATAAAGAACGTAACCATTAAGACTAAACGTAAGGAGATGATGTCATTTATGAAATAACATTAACGAAAATATTTATAAATAATATATTTACATATGCCTACATTAATAAAATGATTTAGTATTATTTATTGTAATATTTATATTGACGAAATTGTGCTTCTCACTACATAATGCATATTTTTAATTTCAAATTCAAGCGATCAATTTTCTAATTTTTTCAGAATTGAAATATTCTCCTTCTTCGCGAAAGCGAATTTTGACTGCTTTATGCATACAATTGTCAAGAGATATGTAGGATGTAATTTAGTGGATTTCAAGGCACTGTTGAATGGATAAAATATCTACGTAAACTGGGAATCGAACCCTCTGATTCCCGAGTTCTAGAACAACACTAAGCGATTCTTTCGCTCTTCCGACACTACTGTTATAACAAAATATTATAATTAATTATATTATATTATTAAGGAATCTGAAAGCAACATAATTTTTATAAAAGGTCATGTCAATTCAGTTTCATGGGCAGGAATCACGAATGTCTTTTTCATCTGCACTACTGCTATTTACCTGTCAATGGATATTTAAGTATTTTATACGCTCTCTAATGCAATTAACTGTGGTTCGATGTACAGAACGTAGTTTCGAAAATAAACGTTAGATACCGCTTTCGACAAGCAAGAATGTCGAGTGCCATCAACCTCTCGGGCTAAGGCATTTTTAACGAGAAACTTAATGTTTCCAAGACTGTACATACGAACTAACCTATTAGCAGTACTGAGAGGAGTTGGGCACGTGGTTGTGGCTGTTATAAGCCGTTACATCCACGGAATGCAGCACAAATTTGTATTTTGCACCAATCGCATTGGTTATCTTGTCCCTCAATATGCTTTCGTGGCATCTCTATCAACAAAATCTTGCATTGAACGTAATTTCATTGTGATTCTAATAGTTTTGATGTCTTTAAAATTGTGCAAATTCCTACCGTTAATGACCCGAGGAGATCAACAGGACGCAAATGCTCGAGTATTAAGAGTTGCTGAGCCATTACAAAGTGCATTACTTTAATCAAAAGGACGAAAGCGCAGAAACAAAACACCAACGCTTATGAAATTGTGGCTGTTTGTGAATTGTGTTCAAGAACTTCCGAATTTTAGTACAACTAATTTATACAAATAATTGATATCAGGTTATTTATTGACAACCACTTCCTGAAGCAGACTGCTCGTAAGTGAAGTGTAGTTGCATGAACATGACTTTTGCATGGCAGTTCTTATTCCATTTGAATTGGCGGGGTATGCTACTCGCGTCTTCAAAAGCAGTGCGCAAGGAGGTGTCCAATCAGAATCGAAGGGCGGAGTAGGTTTCTACTGATTGTTTACATCAGGGTTTTTCTTAGCGTGAACGGATAATTATCTAACTAGAATCGAACATCCTACTACCGTTGGGACTGGAACACTAGAACTTCCCGTTCAAAGGCACTGAAGTGACATCAATGGACGTCTTGAACTACCTCAGTAGGTCAGTATCGATCGACTGCAATAATATGGTTGTTTTTTCAAAAGAACCAATCCTATCGTCTAATGACAACAGACTCTGAAGAGCTTTACTCCCTTTACAATAATGTTGTGTCGATAATAATTACAACTTACTTCGATATTAATTAAATGAGAAATATTGTATAAAAATTATAAAAAATTATTTTCCAAGAAACATTTATATATTTACAGAAGCATATTTTAAAGTATTTTCACTTTAGGCCCGATCCTTTCTCGTAAAATGTTTTATCTTAGATAAAGGTTGTAGTAATAAATGATATTGTTCGGCACAGCGTGCAAGTGTAACCACAACGGAAATAACTGGCATGTCTCCCCTGTTTGCATTGACGTATACCATTCCGAATCACATCTTGTGTAGTAGTGTAAAGCTCAATGCTAGACGGATGTCGTGTTACGAAAGGTCAGTGGTAGATGGTCGAATCAGGCGCCCATGAAGTGCCAGCAGGTGGTCTCGACTCCGCTTCCAGCTCAATTACTAGCAGACGGCCTCTCGCGTTACGAAAGGTCAGCGTTAGATGGTAGGAGGAGGAGCTCAGAAATGGCTAGCAGGTAAACCGACGGAGACACCGATAGGTCTAGTTCCCTCTCCGACCGTTGTGCGCAGGTACTGAATGAAGCTAAGTTATTGATTTTCTGGGAGTGACTCAGAAAACGTCAAACTGACTTCACACGAACAAAGATTACACTCCATTCTCTTTTGGAAATGGTTTAGAGTCCAACAAGTGCATAAGCTATTGGAGTACTAGCTGAACCGTGAAGCAGTTGGGCCTGCAGTTGGGCCTGCTCTTTGCACTTTCAGAGCAATAGCGTGGGGCCCGATAAAGGAGCGGGCAGATGGGCAGTGGTGGAGATGACCATCTCCCCAGTAGTGAGGGTGACACCAATACAAACGCGTGTGCACACCAGGGCGCCGAATACAAACTGCACTATACATATAACAAATGATGATCCTCTTCCCATTCAAATTCAGTAGTAGAATTGTATTCAGAGGCCGTTTAAAACTTCAGAAAGTTGGTACAATTTGATGAGAAAAACAGAAACCGCTTCCGCTTCACATTTTGAATTGGTTCTATGAAAACTCTTGGGAAATATCCTTTTTTCTGTGTATTTTATTTGGATTCCCAGATTTAACATTTCAGTGAGTGAAAACCATAAATGAGGACTCTTGATTAAGTTTGAGTTCCTGTACGGGACGGATTACTTTATTTTAATACTTTGTTTAATATATAAATTATATTTTCTTTAATTCTTTGACTTAAATTACTTTTCAGATATTTTTAGTACATTTAAACCAAGGGACATTAGACAATTTTGAGGGTTATGCTTTCAGGCGTTCTCTTTGTCAATTTGTACACTGATTGATACGGCGTTTCCATCATTGCTGGAGGTCCCAATGCAACAAACATATTCTCTCGAAACGCTAAGATATGAGAAAGGTGTGATCTCTGTACAAAAATAGGTCCTCCTGTACCTTATGTTTTATTTCAGAAAAAAGCAACTTTGGCTTGATTAAATCGATAATTATTTTCGAACTGTGTAACTCCAGTCAATTGCTCTACATCACCACAACTTATCAACACTGTGAACCTCTACATTATCTTAATTCAATATGTCATTGCAAATCCCTATCCGAATGTAAGATAGCACCATGTTACACTAAATTAGCAAAATTCTTTTTAATCTCTACTTCCTTTCGAAATTTTGCGGGATCTTAAGTTAGACGTACTGACTGCCAACGTACGTGGATCGTACCATAATGAAAAGGTCTGAGGTTCCGACGTTACGATAGATTTATTGCCTCAGACTTGTCCTCTACACGTTACATGGGAGTTGTCTATGAAAAACCATTTATCTGCTGATCAGCACGTTGATATAAAACTTTGTTATAAAGAAAAATAAAGTTAGTCTCATTCTCTACAGAATTAAAAAAGAACACGTTCGTATTAGAAGAAACGTTTAAATTAATTATAATTTAATTGCAATAAATAATTTATCGGTATGTTAATATTTTATTTATCCCTCCACCTACCCCAATTATTTTCACTCACAGGTTGAAAATATATAAAATAAAAGCATATTAGTTGATGATAAGTAACTAAACAAATATAATTTTTTTAACGCAAACTGACGCGAATTATGCACGTGCCTTGCTCCACATGTGAATGAACCTTGTTCTGTAAATGAACGTTGGATTAAAAAAAACTACATTATTTGTGTTTAAAATTTCAATAAATAAAATGGTATTATTTAATCAAAATATATTCGAACGATGAAATGAATTAAATCATTATTAAGACGTACACTCAAATCATATTTAAACTTCATTTTGAAGCCTTTTCATTCAGCCCATTTTGCGTCTACCCATTCACCTCGTCCACGTCTCCCGCAAGTTACGTAAGGTCAGGGAGAGGTGGTTCTCGCAGGCGCCTAGGAAGTGCCAGGAGGCAGTCTGAAGCAATGAAGGACAGCAGATCCTCTCGGCCAGCTGAGCGCCGGTGCTCAGCGCGGGCGAATCGATACCAACTGGCAGGTCAACGAGCGCGCTTCCGAGAGATGTACAGGCTGCACCTGGATTCTAACGACAAGCTGCAGAAAGTGACATTCGAGTGGGAATGGACAAAAGAATGGGCCCATAAACATTTAGCACTTCCAAGGAAAATCTTTCCCATTTGCAAAATTTGCAATTATTTGATTGTGGCATCATTTGAGATAAAAATCCTAATGGTTTTCAATCTATAACTATTTTAGATGAGATTATTAAAACTAAGGACAGAGCTCGCGAGTACCACTTTTCTAGCAAACTTTTAAGTAGATATATTCATAAGTCAGTTGCATGTAATTGTGTTAGTGTGATCCGTGATGTTCAGAAGTAAACTGTCATAAAAGAAGTGGTAAAGAGTCTTGAAGTGAAAAGCTATCATTTTAGGCAATGAAATGGAAAACGAAAACGAAAGAAGACATCTGCCACTAAAGTGCAATACAATTGAAAATGTTCTTAAGTGTAATATGGACAGTTTTTATCTTTAAAGAATAAGCTGGTTAAAAAAATATTATTGTAATGAAACGCACAACGCATGTTACATTGATCAGTACAGATAAAAATAACGACTTGTGGAAGAAAGTAAGAAGAGAAATAGCTTGTGCTTCTTCTGAAAACACTTATTTTTGCACCTGAATTACTTTTTTTTTCATGATACTATGTCAAAACCACTTCACGAGCAAAATTATTTTCTCATTTAGTACCTTTCGTTGCAAACGCTCATGTACTGTGTTTTAAATGTCATATGCACCTCAAATTTTTACCGTCCTTTGATACATACGAGGAAAAAATTTAAAGAAAAAATGGATTATTGAGAGAATGTTTTAGTTGCATAAATTTCACCCACAAATTAGCCCAAAACTACTCATTTTCAAAAAAATTGTTCCAGATCTTTTTTGTTAATTTTTTAGAACAGATTGTGTTTAAGGAAAAAATCTCAATCTTCAAGTTAGTAGTTTTTAAAAGTTGCCTCTTTTAATATTCGAAAATACAGTTGGTAAAATATACAGTATTTGTTTCAATTTTGACTGTCTTTTACATTAAAAGAGAAAATTAAAAAAAGAGCGATGTTTGAGAAGAAGCTTTGTTTACAAACTGCATAAATTTCATGTACAAATTACGCGAAGACAAATCGTTTTTTAGTGTATTACATGTCATTTTTTAAAAGGCTGACTCGTTAGAATATACTTTTTCTAAGGCAGAGACCTCTATCTACAGTTTTTAGTTGTAGGAAGACGTCGGAAAAGGCTGAAATGTTGCAATTTTCGTAAAATCCGTGATTTCAACGAAAATGAAACTGCACCATTCTCTTAAGCATTCTTTGCGCAACCCGAGGACAAAGTTTAATCGAACTTGTGGTGCTACAGAATCGCACAGCTCTCTGGCACTAGTAAGTTTTCTAATTTCTTTTGGTCTCGGTCAGCTGTTCCGTCTTGCGCCATCCTCTCGCCAGCTGCCATCTATAAGCACCTAAAGTAATTCATAGATTTGAAATTTTCTCAAGTAAACGCGAAATTTCAAGCTCCGTTTCACAGAAAACTTTTTACTTTTCAAATAATATATTTGAAACCATTTGAAGCTCTTCAGCTCACATATGCAAAAATATTTATAAATCGCTGGAAATAAGCATATTAACTGAGTGAAAAATATTTTAAAGAAATAAATTTGTGTACTTTTTGTAAAAAAAAAACAAACGCCAAAATTAATTTTATGTCATATTAAACAGTGAAAATAGCATTATCCGTTGGAAAAGTTTAATGAAAAAATATGCAAACATATTTTAATAATGGCGATTACACATCAATTTTGAGTTCATTTTCACAGAAAAAGTTTCAGTTTTAGAGAAAGTTTATGACATTACTTGGCGCAGATCTACTCAAATACATTACTTTGCATACAATACATGACACCGTGAGACCATTACAAAACATTACATTTTGTAATATTTTGAAAAACAACAACAAAAGAATAGAGCCGGTCCGGATTGCCGAGATCGCTAAGGTAGTAGTGGCCTCAGTAGTGCTGCTGCTGCTGTTCCTCCTCCTCTCCTCTCCTCTCCTCTCCTTCTTCTCTCCTCTCCTCTCCTCCTCCTCTTCCTCTTCTCTCCTCCTCCTAAAGAAAATATCATCACCTGTGAATAGATTTTATGTCAAAGGGCTTGGTTCAATTTTAACGTGCGTTGGACGAATTTCTTTCTCCGGGTTCTGGTCACGAAAAAGAGGGCAAATCCTGTTGTTAAATTTAGAAAAAAATGTCTAATCGCGATGTGCCCACAATCCATATTTTGTTGCTTCTTGGTACCGAAAAATCGGTGTCGGCAAAATGTCTGTCTGTCCGTCCGTCCGTGGTCAACGCTAGTGCCTAAACCGTTCAGCCGATTTTCTTCAAAATTGATATTCCCCGATCGCTTTGATTGAACTCGTGGCTTTGGGAGTTTCAAACGGATATTTTTATTATTATTTGATATTTTGATGGAGGCTTCATGTGAAGTGGCCTCAAAAACATTTTCAAAATTTTCTCCAAAACGACCTCTCTTTTTGATTAAATTTTGTCTTTGAATAGTGCAAAGGACGTTTATGAGAATTATTCTGATATTATTCTTGTTGACATCCTCAATTTTTTGAAAATTGCAAACAAATTTTAAAACTTCAAAATTGAAGATGGAGACTTTGGCCTCAAATGAAGTACTTTGTACAAAATTAGCTCTTTAAAAGAGGTTGTGTACAAGCTTTTGAGAAAATGAGTAGTTTTTGCGAAATTTGCGCTTGAAATTATCGTATTTTCTTCAAAAACTGACCCAAATTTTTGGTTTAAATTATCTTCATTTTAGTAACAAAGCACGGTGAATATATGGTGCTAGTCAAATTTTCGGATATTGCTCGGTTTTTCGAAAATTGCAAAATTAAAATTAAACTACCAAATTGTACATAGACATTTTTGCCAGAGACGAAGTCAGACAAAATCAGCTCTTTAAAAAAGGTCATGTACAATTGTAGAAAAAAGGAGTAGTTTTTTGTGTACATTTCGCATTGAATTTACGATTTTTTTCTCTCCATATTTTTTCTTAAAATGTTCTCGACATATTTCATTTTCGGCTAGATCTCCATTTTTTCGTAAAATGCTAAAAGAACGTGAACATTTCAAAACTACAAAATTGGAGTTAGCAATTTTTCTTTAAACAAAGTCTGTTGTAAAAACTCATGTTTCTGTGCATATGTATGCACATGTTCTGTGCAAATAGCACATGTTCTGTGCTATTTGAGTGAAATAATTAATATATTTACATTACATTTAAATACAATATAACCAGTAGAATACAAAAAATTCTAATAAGAACAAAATAACTATAATTAGCTATTACTTTTCTTCTGGAAAGTGGTTTATGTAAATTTGAATATTTTGATATACCATGTTTATGATTTTGTCAACGGGTTTACTTAGCACACTCTTAACACGCAAAAACACTATAAATCAGAATTCATTTATTCTGACGCAAAAAGAAGGCTTGAATATCAGGTAACGTTATTTGTAATACCTTGTTCATTTAGACGTGGCACATACACTGCTACTATTAGTGCTCCGGGAATGGTAATAATACCAATCAGTTTTAAAACAATTTTCATATCTAAAAATATATTTTATAAATTATAGAAATGTTTATGTCTGTTGCATATAAACAAAAACATTTCTCGACCGATTACACTGAAAATTCCACATTTTGTTCTTATTAGTATTGAGAGTATTTAAAGAGTGGTTTGAATTAAATCAGACATGTGGGGGCGTTGTTGATGATTCGCGTTTATGATGACTCCCTCAGTCACCTCAGGTGTCTACGAACATAAGAGCTATGCAACCCGCTGCACCTTCTTGTATTAAGCGCGTGTTGGCTGCATATACTACTCCAGCGATTGTGAAATATTGGCCAAGATTGTAACACCAGAAATTATCATGGTATATCAAAATATTCAAATTTACACAAAACACTTTCTAAGAGAAAAGTAGTCAATAATCATAGTTATATTGTAAATGTATATACACTCAATATGTAAGTATGTTTTATTGTTTGACATATCAATTCTCCTAGATACCTCATGCTCCTCGTATAGAGGAGCATTACGAAGTCGTAGGCTTCCGCGGCCAGAATCATGTGGGTGATCTGGGCTGGCATACCAGCCCTGAGGAATACCACGACAGGATGGTCGAAACGTCGGCAACTCAGCCTTCGACGCGGCATCACCCGGACAGCCCAGATCACCCAGAGGAGCATTATGGTTTTCTCGGTATGATTCATGCTAATTGCCCTAATATCACTTTCAGGTTGCTAAACTAATTTTGCCATGATACCCAAAGCATTATTCGGGAATACTTTATTAGCGTAATATAATAATTATTTTCATAGTTTCATTCAACCCACTTGTTTAATGTTATTAAAAATACACTAATATGTTATAATAACATTTCTATCATCGCTAGCACCACTGCTGAGACATTCTTCTTTCCAGTTTCTAATTATGAAAATGCACTTTATATAGACATATGTAATTACACCCACAAACATTGAAATTCTTTATTTTTTCTTTGCATTCCCTGAGAAAATTTGTTCGGTACCGATCGTTCGTTCGTCCGCCCCTCCGTCTCTCCGTCCATCCGTCCCTCGGTCCCTCGGCCCCTCCGTCCATCCGTCCATCCGTCCATCCATCCAACCATCCATCCAACCATCCATCCAACCATCCATCCAACCGTCCATCCAACCATCCATCCAACCATCCATCCAACCATCCATTAATAGTAGTAAAATGAAGTAATCCTGAACTCACTGTAGTTCGAAGTGTTGATCTTTTGACACTGAAATATTCCCACATTTGTCCATGTCAACTCTTTATTATATGAATAGAACACAAAAATAATAAGTACTGATATATATTTTCAGTGATTTTCATGACAACTACAGCTCTCGTATTTATTGCATGGGACAGTGCAATTTGTTCTACACTTTAAAAGTAGTTTTTATTACACAGGAGCTTTTACTCCAGAACGCTTTTGATACCTGAATTCATAATTCAACTACTGTGTGTGTGTGTCCAAGTTAGAACAGCTCAAGAAACAGTACCCAGATTGCACTTCTCTTTCAAGAACGTCCGTTAGTATTGCTTTTGACGTTGAATAAAAACAAACAAATAAGAAAATCTATAAATACAGAAAGGAAGATATACTTTGTGTCGCTGGAACGAGTGTATCGTCTCTTGTGCCTTGTGAATCGGGCCGGGGGTCGATATGCGCATGCTCTCTAGCCCCAAACGACTGCATTCGCTGCAGAAAGGCGCCGGCGCGTCTCCATGACGCCCAACCGACCCCACCCTAGCCCGCTCTTCCCCACCCGTTCTTCCGCAACGACCTTCTGTTGATCCATGGGCGCCTGGTTGCCATTGCCCGTGCTGCCCAGACATTTTACGCGGGAACAGGGATTTGGATTTTGATGTACTGAGAACAAAAAACACAAGATAAGAGACATATCGAACCATTTGTATGCAGAATATGTATGCAGTCAGTGTGGTCTTTCAACGGAGAAATGACGTATGAGAATGGGCATTGCAAGCCGTCATCTAGAGAGAGACATACCATTTAAGTGACGCAACGCGACTTGTAACCCTCATTGGACGATGAGCGCTTATTATTATTATTATTATTATTATTATTATTATTATTATTATTATTATTATTATTATTATAACTATTACTATTCCTCCGTTACTTTTATGTATATAAGTCGCAAGGCATAGTCCGTCAGTCGTTGTCAAGAGGAACGCTAGGTAACATCTCCGCGTACGCGCCTCTCTTCTACGCGCTCCGGCGTCACTTACTCGTATCCAGCGGCCGGAATAGGGAAGGAATTAGGATGGGGTAGGGTTTAGGACGCTTCACAGGGGTTGGGCTGTACCTTTCGATGGAGCCAAACTCGTTTCGTTGGAACAAATTTCACATGAGAGTATCCGGGAATAGACGGGTATCGAAGCTGGACCTCCTTGGTGGCCACCGACTTCGCTCTGAGCTATCAGCCAGCCAAAGAGTTAAAACCTTTTTTTACCCACGCACGCACACGCACACACACACAAACATTTTCTACAATAAATTAAACATTAAGTTGAATTCTGCCAATCTACTTTCAGTAATTTACCTACGACTTGTTCTCATCGTCCCAATTAATGTTTTAAAGTCAGATGCCGGTACTTAATAGTTTTGTTTTTTGACGAGACGAAACTTTTATACTTTCGACATAGAGGAAAAAAAACGAACGAGACGGGATCGCGCAGATTCGGTTATGCGGCAATTCGAATTGAATAAAATAAAACTAAGCACGGATTTAATTTACCTGATACCTAGGACAGCATTGCTTGTGCTTCCATTTACAGTTTGGAATTTATATAAATTGGAAATGTATTAATCAGTTATAGCGTATATTTGGTTAGTATAACTTGTCATTTCAATATCACTTATTATAAAATTATAAAGGTAATTTTCATGTTCTGTAATAAGCACAAAAGATTAGAAATAATGTAATACAACAACTAATTCAAATGATGAGGATTGCTTTGTTGCAGAAAACCGATAGATGAAGTTAAATACTCTAGGAAACAATTTTTTTTAACCTCCAGGATGAAAGTAAGTTATATCAAAGAAAGAGATCACACTGATGTTGAAAAGCATTATAAAAGTTTTCTATCACACAAGGTGCAAAATATATGAACATATTTAGTACTTAAAATAAACAAAAGTATATACTAAATACCGCATTGTCACTCTGGTTATATTACTACAAAATGTTATGAAAATGCATCGTATGAGATAAGAACAAGTTAAAAATGGAGTACGCACGTTCTTGCAATAAGATGCCGTAATTAATATGGTTTGTTGGCATTCTCCACAACTTTGGTTGAGCGAATGATAATGTAATGAGTTTTCCATAGCACACAACCTAAGGTTAATTGTACAGGAGGCACAGCACTGGTGAGCAGCTTATGTTTTTTCCTTATCAAACACGCGACAGCCGAAGTATTAAGATGCGCAAGTTTTGAATTTTAATATATTTTCCTTTGAAATATGAGTGTATATCTTCCACAAACGTAACATGTTATTCACACACTTGCAAGGTGAAATGACAATTTACATTTTATTGAACCAATTCAATTCAACAGATCATTTTTCATCATCAACAGCGAATTTCACTTCATAATACCCACAGAATTGTAAGGTATTAATGTATATGAGATACACCCAAACCAGGCACGAACTTCACGCGCACTGCGGGTGCAATTCCGCATAACACCGACGCAGAATCTGCCCCCCTACAGTTGGATACTAGTATACTTGCGATAAGATAAGGGGCTAAAGTAATTCCTTTCGGTGAAAAATGTGCAGTAGGAAATAATATTGTGCACGTGTCTGGTTTCCAAAAAATGCAGTAAGACCTACTAAGATTACTGGTAATTGACCGCGACTACTAGACGCGAGTATAAAGACGGTAATTTTCGAACACAGAAAGTAAATTAGGGGTGCTACAGACTGCCACAGACATTCTCGTATTACTTGACTATTTTCTGCGGTCTGGGATAGCTATTCAGGCTTGTCACACACTCTTTTGCCAGATGCCATCTATTGTCGCCCAAAGTATGTTTTTGTTCCTTTTTGTTCAATTTTCTCAATTTTCAGGTTTCCTATTGGTAAAATCGAAATATTGCACTCAGAATATTAAAAAATAGTACAACCTCGTCATAAATGACAATTTTCATTGAAAATTTGGAGCTGTTTTTAAGAAAATGGCGTTTAAGCGTTACTGTAAATGCGAAATTGGCAACTGTTTATCACAGAAAATGTTTTAGTTTTTGAAAAACTTCAATGAAAGTCAAGAAATCCTATAATCGGTGACTCTGCCGTTCCTGAATTCCATTGGAGACCTGTGCCGTTCGAGATCTGTGCCTTCCATGCCGCGAGTTTCTAGACTCGTGTGTTCGCCTACACGGCCTCCTCACGCCATACCGTCTGTGGCCGTGTAGCGCAATAAATATTGGTACCCTCTATCTGCCTGCCAACAATGATCGCAATTCGCCTCGTCCTTCTGTCTGCTTTTTTATGACGATGAGTTTATAAATGTTGTGAAAGTATGTTTGTTTAACGCCGTTAAAATGTAAGGGAATTTTTCTCTCCTGTTAAAACTTTCCCATTTATAAAAGTTTTTTCATTTGAACAAAATATGTTTTCATAATGAATGGAAACGAAGTATGCTTCTCACACATCGAATTTTAAGGAATAAGGGGTTAAATAATAGTAATGAAGAAATAAAGGGACTAAATAGATAGGTAACCTAAACTAATGATGCATTATACTAAATATATGAAAATGATACTTTCATTCATTCATTTTCTGTGAATAGTTAAGTTTAATGTATACCTTGTTCAAATTGAACAAAACTCCTTAATTTAATATACGAATACCAAACACCACTATGACGCCTCTGAACCGCAAGATGGAAGCAGATAAACTGATTTGTTACAAATGTTTAACGTATATGAAACAAAATATATTTTGATATATATCAACAACTAAAGAAAATTTTTGGAATTGCTTTAGTTACAAAATTTAAAACTAATTAAAATTTCTTAGAAAGCATTATATACAAAAATAAACAGCTTGTGAACCACGAGTGTATAAGCATTTATGGAGTTAAAAATGATGCACAGATTACCATATTCATTACGTCAGAGTCACTTCTTACTATTTTTTTCTTCACATTGATCGGAGAATATCAATTTTGGAGAAAATCGACTGAATGGTTTAGCTTTGGTCACAGACGGGCAGACGGATGTTTTGCAGTGACTCAATTTTTCGGTGTCAAGGTTTAAACAAAAGTGAATTCTCGCTACACATCTTAGAAGAAGTAATGATATTCTCTGATCGATGTGAGTGCACACGATGCTTAGAAAGTTTCCATGTTAATAGTTTGATTTTTGATGGTACTTTACATAATAATTGAGCAAATGTTTCAAAATTTCCCCACAGATTACACAAATTTGTATGATTTAACTTTGTCTTTTGATAGCGTAAAGGGCTCGTAAGAGAACTTTGGAGGTCACTTGTTCGTTGAAGTGTCTGATTTTCGAAAATTTAAAAGTGCAATTCTTTTTGCTTGCTACAGTTACAATATTGAAGAGAGAGATTTTCCTAATGAAATATATTCTTTAAAAACATATCTTAAAATAAATTCACGTTCAATTTTTCGAAAATATGAATAGTTTTCGTGTAATTTTGGGCAAATGAGAGATAATTTTATATAGTCCCCCATTAATATTCTGTACCAACATGTTTCCATGTATAAAGAAATAGAAATAATGTATAATTGAAAAGAAGGTAATGTCACATTGAATATCATTCGTTGCTATCTTAAGAAAACTCAACAGTCAAAAACTTAAACCAGAAACTACTTCAATTGATATAAAAATCATCTCAAAAAGAGTTGAGAAGTAGAGTTGTTGATACATACGTATTTTAAATATAGCATTTTATTGTAACATTTTCCATTCTATTTGTATTCAATATAAATTAAAATACTATTGTAATTACCCGAGAGGGGCAAATTAGTTTATTTAACTTTACCTCGAGTAAATTCTCACGGAAATGAAATGTATTGTCCAATCATCCAAAAATCGCAGAACTAAAATAAGAGAAAATTAAATTCATTTTCAATCGCTTATATTTTCTGGTTTCATAGAAATTATTAACGTCTTTCGTTTAAGTAGCACGAAGAGGCCATACCTAGTATTCCTCTACTGAACATTTTATTTTCTGAACAAAATTTATTGATGTAAATGTGAATTCAATTTATTAATGTTTCCCCGCGAAATATCTAATGGCTTCTATGGTAAATTTCATAACAATATGTAATCAATTCTCTGTCTGCACAGCCAAGATTGAATGTGCCAGAGTTTTTGGACACAGCAAGCAGCACAGTGAGGAGATACGATACATATTTTGTATCAATCATCTCCTTTTTCGTTCTAAGCTCCCAGTAACAGCCATTTGATCAGTTTTGACATTTGCACGAGAAACTCGGTGGTGAAAAGAGATCAGTTTTTTGATCGCATGGAAATATATTTAAAGGAAAGGAGTAACATTGCTTTATCTTTATGTGTATTGATATGTTCTTCATACCTTCCCCCAGAACCGGATTACCTACTGTGGAGTTCGTTCGAACAAAAAGCACGAATATTTCCTCAATGTTGGCAACATTAATGAGCAGTAATTTTAAATTCAGAAAATTGAGAATGCATGAACAATCTCTCAAATGTATTTTTCTCACTTATCCGTGCCAAAGTATGTTCCTCATATGGATTACAAATAATGTTTTTCCAACTTTATATGCAATCCTCGAACATTTTCAGGATTGCATATTCTCTATGGTTCTTCATGTCTTTTGGTTTCATTGCTTTAACATTTATTACACACTAAATTTTTTGGAAAGTTTATTTATTTATTAATTATTTAATTAATAAATATTAATCAATTAATTATATATATAAATATATAATTAATTATATTATATAATATTAATTAATTAATATTATAATATTCTGAAAACAGAAAAAAATAACAGTTTTTTGCAATAATAGATAAAAATATTCGCTAAGGTGTAATAAAAATTATTTTCAAAGGCAAATCAGTTTCAGATTTGGGCTCTTATTTATCGTGCCCTTCGTGAAGGAATCGAGTTTCTACCGTGGCAACACTGAGAACGATTAATTTTCTAATTATATTTCCCTCTGAACGCCAGAAGACGTTTATAGATAGTGAAGTTTCATTTATGTCCAGAATCAAAACAAGGGGCCATCTCAGTATTCTCTCAAAAGATCAAGGAAACTGGACAAAAAACAGATCGAGATGGGGCCATTGACCCAGAAGATGAAGTACAAAACATGTTAAAGTTGCTTAGAATTATACAGTCCAAACAGTAATAAATATATTAAATATCATTGTGAAAATTAGTATTACTTTTTTGATACTTGGTATAATTGATACTTGGTCTCTAATTGTATGAAAACAGTACTGCAGCAGAAAAGATTTACTTGGGACTTTTCGAGTGTCGTTTTTAATCGTTTAAGGTTGTCGAGTACTATAGTAGAGTGCTGTAGTTACAGACATCGGCATTTGATGAAAATGTATTCCAACACTTCAGTAAGTTACTTTTGAAAAAACACTGGTTCGTAAATGAAGAGACAAGGGAATGGTAAAATTCCTAGATTAATAAATAGAGTCTTACAAGAATCACGTAGATGGTATTTGCTAATTATTCGTACAATTCATTTTTATAATACAAATTCTGCGAGCAATAGGATGTATTTCCCAAAATAGTATGCCATATCTCAGGTTGGTATGAATATTCACGAAATACGCACAACAAGCAGTACAAGTCCGACTGAATATGAGAGAATTCTGAATGCCTAGCATAATGATCTTAGTTTTGTGTTCAAGGATCAATCGCTCACGATACGTGGGCCGTTTGTTAGGGTACTGCTCCAGCATTTGCCTGCTGTTGATCGATTGAGAAACCACGGAAAACTACGATCAGATCAGTCAATTGCCAGAATTTTCATCCAGACAAGACTGAATTTGAGCTAGCTACGACGCTGTGTCGGAAATCCTGTCACTGTCGGGACTCGAACCCTAGGACCCCCTGATTAGAAGCACTGTAGAGACATTCATTTATTTTTAAATCTCTGATTTTTTAGAATACATTTTGTTAGAGACAAAATTCTCTATTCAAGTTTATAATTTTTAAATATTAAAAGTTCGCAATTTTCGAAGAGTTAGTCGGAAATGATGCTAGCTCCAATTTTTTACCGCCTTTTGATTCCCATGAAGAAAAATGTAAGGACAAATATTTGGATAATAATATGTCATTTTTGATCTCTCCTAGTTTAGATATTCATTTTGGAACAGCCCACATCAATTTCACCTAGTACTACATGGGAAATGGATGCCTCACAATGAAGACCTCAAAATGTATGTTTCATTATAGATTATAGACAAGTTAAAACGTACGAAGAAATCTTGACATTATCTGTATGCGTATAGAAAGTCTGGTTTTCGTCAAAACTTGTTTTGTATCAATAATGTTAGTGCATTTCTGCTGACAAAGAGACAATTTGAGCCCCTTTTTCTCAATTCTCACAGCATTAACTATGCCGTGTGCTAACATTTAATGCCTTATTTATTCAAGTATGCTTCCCAGAATTTTATTTGCAGCAAAGTCTGTAATTTCTTTCACCCTTGGTCAATGTCGAATTTTAACGGTCGTTATTGTAACGTGCGGGGATGTTCGTAATCCGCGCCAGCGCTGCGCAAGAAAATTGAATCAATAACTTCATAGCGTCGGCGCATTTCACGTACCACCTGTTGAGCTGCCAACACCTCCACTCGTTTCTAGGAGCCTGCGCTCGCCCTCCCGCTGGAGATTTCGCACGCAAGGAGGCGAGCTATTCGACGGCATTGCATCATTGGTCAATTCAAAGGGAAATGTGTTACAATGGAAAAAGGTTTGATCACCAGCACTAAGAAAGAAACCGGTTGCTAAACAGCAGGACACAACCTTCTCGATTGGAGGTCCTGGGGTTAGGGTCCCCAAGGTGGCGGGATTTCGGCCCTAGTTTCATTACTAGAACACCTTTACCGCTGCGTGGAGGAGAGATTTAGCGGCAGGTTGCTCTAAGGGGTAGATTTTCTAGGGTTATCCGATCAATATCAGGTGAATGCTGCAGCAGTACCCTAACAAATGGGCTACGGAGCGCACGCAAACTTTCTTTATTCAACCTTATCCTCTCTTCTTCCCTTACACACACATTTACAATTCTGTACACCAGGGCTGCTGAAATGGAAGAGTATGGGCCAAACTGCCCGTGGAGGCCACTGCAGTTGATTGCGTGAACCCGCCTTTCACTCAACTACAGCCGAGCTTCTCCCCTCCCCTCCCGGTGGGCCTACTCTAGAAACTTCATGCCACATCAGTTGCCCGCATCAACTGATGACAGTGCAGTGACTCTGACGGAGAGGTCCTAGATTTGAGTCCCCACAGTGGCAGGAATTTCGAAAGTAGCTAGATGGAGTTCTTTCTGGAGGAGAATTTTACCGCATGCCTGCTCTGATCGGTGGTTTTCCGTGTACCAAATTAATGCCAGAGCAGTACCCTAACAAACGGACCACGGACCGCGCGCAACTTGTCTTCCCATTCCTTGCACTGTCATATTCCTTACTTACACTTACACTCACAGGCACTACACTACCCCACATGCCGGGAGACCGGTCGGGAGTCTAGTGCTTTTCTCGGGGCGGTGACCCGCTGATGGGAGATAGCAGGTTGGGAAAAATTCCGCTAGCTGACGGTAGGTAGTCCCTTGATCTCACCATCCAGCGAGACGTCATGATCCTGCATTTCCTCAGTTGTAGTATCGTCTTTAGGCTCCAGATCTGTTTCGCACATGATCGCCCTTTTCTGAATCCAGCCTGGTATTCACCAAGTAGAGGATTTGCCTGGGATTCTACTCTGATTAGAAGTGCTCTAGAGAGGATTTTGAATGCCACTGGGAGCAGGGAGATTCCTCTGAACGAGTAGTTGTTGATGTCAGTCTTGTCACCCTTTTATGTAACGGGGGCGCATTTCTAATTTTCTGTTATTTCCTCCGTCTCCCATATGTCTGAGAATATGTGATGAAGTTTCTGTATCAGTGTAGGATCGATCACTTTCCAGAGTTCTGCGACAATATCATCTTCTCCTGATGCTTAGTTGTTCTTGAGCCGCTTGATTATCTCCGTAAGTTTTGCGAGATCTGGGGCCTTTGAGTCCGGGTGTATGAAGTCAACTTTTTCCCGTAGTTGTTCACAGTTAAGAAGGGAGCAGAAATACTGGGCTAATATTTTGCAGTTGTTTTCTAAGTTGGTTTCCCACGCGCCGTCGGAACTTTCGAAGCACAGACTGCGTGCTTGGTATCCTTGTAGGTTTTCTCTAATCGTTTTGTAAACATTTATTGTGTTATTTTTGTTGAAATCCTGTTGGATTTCGTGGAGTCTATTGTTGTAATATTCTCGTTTTTCTATTCAAATCACCTTTGAAGTCTGTTTTCGAGTTCTAAGAAAATAGTGCCGGTTTTCTTAATCGAATTTAATTAATCAAATGGGTTTGTCGATTACTATGCGCGGCGACTTAAAAACCCGTACATGGGTTGAGCGGTGGAGCTACCGAGCGTCCGACAGCGGTCGAGCGCACGGCGACGCAGATAGATGATAGATAGATAGAACAGCCTCAGCGTCCCTGGCGTATTTCCTTCGGTAGCCGACGGAGTATGTTGTAAGGGATATGGTCGGATCTTGCTGCGATGTCTCCAGCTGCATTTGTGGCACCTTGCAATTATCTCCACCTGAAAAGAGCGTTATATGGCTTATATGTATCGGTTGTAAAGTGTAGGACTTGTTCTTCTATCGTTTTCTCGAGAATATCTTTAGGGCTTCTGTTTGTGTTACTGGGTTTAGAGTATTGAGTCGCTAACTCGTTGGCTGTTCCATCGGGGTTGCAGATTAGTCCTTCTTCGTATTCCATGAAAACATCTTTCCCAGCTAATGAGCGGATTTCTTGTCATATTTCCGTGACTGTTGTCGTCCGAGTTATGGTTGTTACGTGTATTTTTCCCAGCTTGATCGTTTTGCCGTTAGTATTTTTCTGCGAGCGAGTGCACTGTGAGTCTTCGTCGTCGTCGTCGTCGTCGTCATCGTCATCATCATCATCATTATTATTATTATTATTATTATTATTATTATTATTATTATTATTATTATTATTATTATTATTATATTAATTATTATTATTATTATTATTATTATTATTATTATATTACTACTACTACTTCTGCAAAGTTCAAAGATTTGTAGTTTGTGATGAAAACGTATTGTAACTGTTTTCTTGTTATTAATTACTAGTTTGTTTTGTAGAAACCATGGAAGTACAATTCCTTTCTTGGTTTCCCCACTGCAGACTAACCTGTCCACGATTTTCCCTCATATGAGTATACTCTGCATTTTGTGTTGGAACCAGCAATTTGATAGAGGGATGCATACGTTCTCACGATTCTTCATTGTGTGTATCAAAAGTGCATATTGGATTGCGTCTATTATTTAGGTGCTTACTCAAGGAACCATACTTAGGTTTTACCTTGAAATTAATTACAAAAGGAGACAGACCAGAGAAGTTTATTTTAATAAGTTTAATGCAAGCTGACTTACAAATAAAATAAGCAAGTATAAAATAACAAAAGGTTTTGCTTATATTAGAATAAAATCCTATATTAAATGTAATGTACGAATCAGATGTGATTCCTCATAAATTGCACAATACCTTACCGAAAAGTATACTTTAACTATAAATTCCCTAATCTGTTGTTGCATGTGTATTTGGATTCTAAAGCTCTACACAATTTGTTTGCAGATCTACGATGCCCCTTCTTTGGTCACCTTAAACTGTAGTGAAAGTGAACTGCAGTGGAATTAAAAAAAATACCTCACCACATTTCAGTCTCACAATAATCATCAAAATTAAGAACCTACACAAAATTCAATTTTGTGACCAGTTTTTTTACAGTTATTGTTGCCACACCACAGAGATCGGGCCAGGGGGTGTGGTTGGTGATTAACACACAGAAATTATTCACTTTTATTCCACGAACATGGGCCAACTTGTCTTTGAGCCATGGAACCACCTATTGTATTGTCTTTCCGGTAAAGGAAAATGTTCACAGAAAAAGATTTTGTTATAGTGATAGAATAGTGTGAAAATATTTGAAACTATGTTCAAGATAAAAGTTAATATGTTCTGTATGCTGTTTATATTTAAGTTCTGTATGCTGTTAAAACAAAGTTAATATTTGGGGACTTCACTACAGAAATGAGAAGTTCAACTTGCAAGAATGGTGTTCATTTGGCAGGCCTTTCGTCTGCTTCTTGATATGGTTATATTCGAAGAGCAAGCAAAACATCTACTAAATTCTTTACAATTAAAATACATGAAGTGGGACAAATAAGTGAATGAATAAGGCATGATTTGCATGTACTGAAGCATATCTAAATTTGTGACATTGGAATTAATTAAGTCTGTGAAATTACTTTCTTGTATCGTGAATACTGCTTGTCAGGCTTGAAGCACCTACTTTGTGGTTTAATGTAGTTTTATTTTGATTTATCATTTTATATATTGCTTTTAACAACCTACCTTCTATTAAAACGTACTACACATACTACAAGGTACTACAAACTACCTTTTACCGTGGTTTTCAAAAAAATTCGTTTCATGTCGAAAATCGGACAATTTCGTCGATCCATGGATCGACGAAACTTTACATTTTTTAACACAAAATATAAACAGGAATATTACACAAACTATATAACATACATCATTTCTAGAGACACGCATGTGTTTCTAAATTCTTGTAGTTTTAGAAAAAGTCATGTTTCTTATATCCGGATGAGAAATGCGGCCTCCAGGAACTTTAAAATAATAGCTTTGTATTTTGCATCTTGCAAGCTCTCAAAATTTTTACTTCACTCTATCTCCTAAACTATTGAGCACAGCGTCCCTCAAATTCGCACACGAATATTATATATATTGACCTTGTTCATCAGAGTCTTAAATGAGTTTCTCCGGAAATCAAAACGTGCAGAGATTGGAAATATTCTACAGGTAC
>BOPP01000383.1:404492-459699 GCA_017312745.1 Gryllus bimaculatus | reverse complement strand
ATCATAATTTCAATGATGATGCCCCAATGGCTAAGAAATGATGATTTTATGAAATGACAGTCCAAACAGAAACCCTTGATGGTATTCCAAAGGCCCATGAAAGTAATGTATTTGCATAGATTTTAACGCAGAGGTGGAAGAGACTAAAAGACAATTATTGTGGGTCAAACTTGGTGAGGAAATCTTCGCCTTTCGTCGATACAGAACAACCAAATGACCATGGGAAAAAGATGAGATTCTCATCTACACTCATATTCGAAGACGTATGAACATGAAAATTATAACATTTCTTCCAAATAAAGGATATTCATAAGTATACCTGGTACCAAAATTACAAAAAAAACTAAAATCTATAATAGACCTTCTGTGTAACTAAAACAAAAAACTTCACTCAAAGCCAAGATGTTAGAGTGAAAAGGGGCAGTTCAAATGTAGCTGATCATGGTTTGGTAATTGCTAAAATATTCATACCACTTTACATTGAATAGCACAGATAAAAGAAATAAGGAGGGATTTTTCATGAAACCTACCAAATACAAATACAGCAGTCTTTTTTCGATGAAAGTACAGCATATCTCTACAGAAAAAGGCTTGAAACTAAACCTATTGGTTAAACACAGGCCAATAGAGGAAAGAATATGAACAATAATAAATGTATTCACCAAGCGGCAGAGAGCTTTAGGTACTTGTAAAATTTGAAACCGAAACAGCTATTGGTGGGCACACCAAGTCTAGAAGAAAAGATAAAGAGAAAAAGAGAAACTCTATTTAAAATGGCTTTATTGACAAAAAAAAACGAACTATTTACAGTACAAAGCAATAAGTAGAGAAGTAAAACAAGAGAATTTCGAGCGAAGAATAAATTATGGCTTGGGATAAATGCGAACTTTATATATAAACAATTCATAGGATGGAGCACGGAGCTCAGAGGCCTGGAAGTAATTAAATCTATTAAATCGGACATTGAGACAACATTATCGCATTATCAAACACTTGGAATCAATAAATGGAAAGAGTATTTCGAAGCTTCGCTTCTAGAAAACAGACTTCCAAACACACAAAGGAAGTTAAAAATTTGAGCAAAGGTAGATCTGACAATTAAAGATATTAGAAAATGCACTTAAGACAATGAAAAGCAATAAGGCATCCTCGTCCGGTGAGAATATACCGGCAGAATTACTGAAATATGGTCCCTATAAACTGCACCAAAGCTTCAAACACATGTTTTCAAGGTTGCATTGAATGGAGAAAATCCTCCTCAGGAGTGGCG
This sequence comes from Gryllus bimaculatus, assembly GCA_017312745.1. Lineage (NCBI taxonomy): Eukaryota > Metazoa > Arthropoda > Insecta > Orthoptera > Gryllidae > Gryllus > Gryllus bimaculatus. The sequence continues at coordinate 458,429 of BOPP01000383.1, read as the reverse complement.
AACGTCTACCTAACACCAATCCATAAGAAAGGATCTAGAGACAATGAAACAAAACTACAGATGAATTAAGCAGTATATTGGAATCTATAGGTTAGGATGAATAGCATAATAATACGAAATAAATAGAGAAGAGATAAAAGGAGAAATAGGAAGAACATGTGGTTTTACTGCGCCAGCGTACGGTCAATCGACAATATATTTACATTTCAAAACAACTTATAGAAAAGAGAACAAGGAGAGGTTAGGGAGAGTTCATCTGGGTTTCATGATCTTCAGAAGGCGTATGACCAATTGTACCGGTTGCTAGAGTATGGCAGAAATGATGGACTTCAAATTCAGTAAAACTTAATTGGAGCCACACAGAATCTATATAAGAATAACACCTCTCAGATTAAGTCTTACAGCAGGCTCTCGGAAACCATTCCCAGTCACGAAAGGTCTTCGTCAGGGTTAGTTGTCTTTCCCCAACACTGTTTTAACAATAATCTGCATCAAAATTTTACAGCAGTGGGAGAAACCAATTGCAGAGTAATGGGAACTCGACGATCGCGAGACGGATAACATTGTTGTTACGTTATATGTTTGCTGATGACCAGTAGTAATTGCAGAGATGCAGACGATTTTGAGTTTCATCGATCCCGTAAACTTAAATGAACACTTTTTAAAAGCAGGACTAAATATTAACATGACCAAATCTGAATTCACCCTGGCAGGTTGGGTTAAAAATGAAATAGATCTTTTTGTTGGAAAATGGAGAAACAAATTGAAAGGGTTAAACAAAAATATAAATACCTTGCGTGCTACTTTTTAACAATAAGGGAAATAGCCATGACGCAAAATTGAGAAGACGAATAAGCCTTGGGAGAAACGTGACACGAAGTATAAAACTCTGTCTTATGGAACAAAACCATCACGTAAAACACTACTAAAAGACGTCTTACTCCTCGCTAGTTAACGAGTGTTACAACATACGGTTATCAGAAGTTTGGAAGATCGATAAAGAACAAAATGGGAAGCCTGCCTGGCCCTTGAAATGGACTACTGGCGTAGAAGTTGCTGTCTATAGCCAGACGTGACAGAATCAGGAAACGACGACATAAGAAAGAAAATGGATGTCAAGAAATCTATCCTTGATCGAAAATTAGAGAAAAAAACAAATCGTCTGTGTACGTTTCATCGTTATGTGAAGACAGACGAAAGATGGCCAAAACGAGTCCTGAAATTGGTTGCCAACCGAAAGACAGACAGAGAGGAAGACGCACTTGCATGGCTGCAGGGGAGTGCACAGATGCTTATGACGGCAAAGGGAGGGGGGTGGGGCAAGGGGAGGAGAAAAGTGCCAGATGATACTACGGTTCAAGATGAGAGAGGCCATGGAGACTGAGAGCGGACAGGAAACGGTGACAGCGTATAGAGCAACTCCGGACTATATATATATATTATATATATATAATAATCATATATAGTATTATATTTCATCACTCATAATCACTCACTTATTCATCCCATCCCTCCAGTGCTAACACAATCTGGCAGTACAAAAAATTTATTGTTCATCTGAAAATCTAGATTCCCCCCAATAGAAAAGTAACTTGACCTACCCGAATATCAAGTCCGAGCCCCTGTAGTGCGCAACTTATCGCGTGGCTCAATGATGGCCGTAATAGATTGCGCGAAACATCTTTACAACAAGTATATTATAATACATTAATAGACTAATTAATAATAATAATTAATGAATAATAATAATGAATAAATAATAATTATATATATTCGAGATTTTATTCGCTTGAGAATAGCTAACTATGTAAGTTTAAGTTTCTAAAACTGCACGGAAAAGACTCAATGTATAGGCAGTACTGGCAATCTGGTTTTAACTAATACAGAAAAGTCCTATTTGTCAATCGCTCTTGGTTCCAGGCGGTAAAAATTTAATTATCGACTAGTTACACGTATATCTTATTTGCCATAGCATTAAAGTAAATTGAAACGCTACCAGCTATAGATTTTTGATTCTGTTAGTAATCTCTCAGACCCAAAAAATAACGATTGTGTGTGTTAAGTGTAACGCACACATTCCGCAATTAATTCTCCAAAGGAAATTTCAATAGGAACGCACGAAGAATAAATCTTTAGTCCTTTCGAAACGACTCCTTCATTCTACACAATAAAATGTGTGCGCACTCTGTTCATCGTAATGTCTAATGTGATGTAAACATAAGGAGGACGCTGACAAATCTGAGCTGTTATAGTAGAGCGACTTTAATAAAAAAATTTCAAAAAAAGTAAATATCGGCCGGTGCGCTTGAATGCCAGTTTTTCCGGTTCCTGGCGCGCAGGGAGGGGCCCTCGGGGGCTAGCGCCGCCAGAACGGCCGGGCGATCGGCGACGCCTTCGACGCGGCGGCCGCTTCCGCGAAAGCCCCGCGCGATCCGGCGCAGCGGCGGCGGCGGAGGCGAGAGGCCGCTTAGGCGCGCGCCACCGCGGAGTAACGGCGAGCGCGCCGCCGCCGCCGCCGCCTCCATCGCCTCGGCGGCGCGGCCGCGGATGTGGCGCCCCATGCATCGAGGCCGCCACGCCGCCGGCCGCCGCGGCCGCTCGCCCGCATTCGCGGCGCCCTCGCCGAGGGCACGCCCCTAGGGGGCGGGGGCGAGTGCCCAGGGCGTGCGACGGCCTCGCGCCTGCTGCGGCGAAGCTCATCCGAGCAGCGCCGCCTCCCGATGGCGCCGGCGGCTGCGCGAGGAGGCTGCGGGAGGAGTACCCAGCACGCGATTTTCTTCATCGACATCTAAAGTAGCCGTTTAAAATAGGTGGCTCGTGCTGAGAAGTGGGGAACTGCGCGCGATGAGCGCAGAGACGCATGCGCACGGTGGCGGCGCCTCCGGGGGAAGGTGGTCGGAGCAGCGCCGCCCTACTGCGTCACAAATGATGGCACGTGAAAGATTTGCGACGACAAGTTTCGGCAGCGGGCGTTTGTTCACAGGAAGGCCGAGACGGACAATTCCACACTCGAAATTGCGAACATCTCTTGTCCTTTCACGGACTCAATAACAATTATAATAATAATTGCAATAATAATAATAATAATAATAATAATAATAATAATATATTAATAATATATTAATATTTTGCCAGAGAGTAAACCGCAGGTCCTCAAAGTTACAATATCAAAGCAAATTCAAATAAACCCAATAAACTACAACTGCATTAACAAAAGACAGTACAATACTGCATAAATCTATGCAAATACATCTTTATTTTTAATAAATTTAAAAAATATAAAAAATAATATAATTATACATTATCTACCATTACACAAAATCTTTTATTACCACCATTACACAACACTTTTATACTCATGTATTCACATTCTTTGATTCACACAAGTCTTCGCCGTTTTAACATACGTCATTAACCATACGCCAATAGCAAATTTATAAACTGTATATAATGAACTATGAAGGACACTGTCGTATAGTACGTTTTCAAGCTTTACTTCCTAACTTCTCAGTCATGAACTATTCATGATAACTAATAAGAACTGTAATAATAAACTAACTTGAACTAATAATAAACGATTCGGAAGTTATGTAAAGCCTAGGAATCTTTCCGTTACTTAACCCGTTCTTGATCTTCCGATCTAGTTTAGTGCTAGGTGTCTAAGGCTCGAGGTGCGCCTCAGGTATGTCGAGAATGTCAGTCGCTAGCGGAGCATGTCGTTGATTGCGTCCAGAGTTACAGCGAACCCTATTGGTCGGCGCGAGTCTGGGAAGGGGGCGGCGTAATGGCGGTGAATTTCGGAATGTCTGAAGTTATGCAGGAAAATATATGTCTGCGAAGAACTTTACTATTACGTTTCCTAAATCACTGCTTTACGGATAGCTGGAAATTCTCATAAGCTTCTTTGTTACTGTGTTTCCGTTATGTTATTAAAAAATTGTTTCCTCATCCTTCGCCCTCAAAAATATCTCTAAGCTGCAACACATTAGTTCTTTGAACAGATTATGATTCCTATATATTTAACACACAAATCTACAAGAGAAATGTACTCGCACAGAGCCAATCATAGCCAAATGTTACATATTTGCTTCATTTCCGTTGTAGAAACTATTAGAACTGCTTGGTAAATTTCACCCTGATTCTCTGCAGTCAACTTTGTCTCTACTGACGACAGAGTGAGAACAGAAAGAAGCGGAGAGACCCCGTTGCCTGTTGAGAACTTCTTACTGCCTGAGCGGTTGAGCGGTCAGCCGCGAAAATTTACACCGAAAAGTCAGGACTTGGAACGGGTCCGAGCAAGGAAGAGCCATCAACCAGTTAATGCAAACAAAAATAAATCGAAGTGTGACGCCAGCGCTTTTGAACCATCCACAAACATGCAGTAAGCGAGGCTGGCCATACGTCGTCACCGGCGTCACAGTCGACTCTGGCGATAAGTCACGAATGAAGCATCGCCGACAGTATCAACAGAACGAATGTGGTTACTCAGCCAAATAATACTTCAAAGTTGTTTTACAAGAACGCTTTATTTCAAATATGAACGGAGTACATTTGTTAAGGATGAAGAAACTGGAAATTGATACTAGATAACTTAAAAAAATAATAGTCTAGGTGTCAAAATTATTTTATTTTGTAAAGGATGAAGAGAAAAATAGCAGGTGCGAGAACGCGAAAAGGGAATGAAAATACAAAAATGAACGAGTTGGCCAAAGAAAACACGTTACTACAGAAAAGAAGCACAACATAAAACTGACCAACTGGGATTTCTCTCTCATCTTTCATATTTTTAATAACCCTCATCTTAATATATTGCTACGTGTATCTGACACCACATCGATGTCAGGAAAGTGGAAATTCAGAACAGCCCTAGCCAGCTTCTTAGATGGTGTTCCACTTTCTGTCGTCAAAACCTGCTCTAAGTCACCCATGGTGCGTTAGTTTCGACTTCATATGGACGACGAAAAGAGTGAAATATTTAATTGAAGAAATCCAAGTGACAAAGTAGAGAGTAACAAAGTCACCCGCTAGTCTCTTTTATTCACAAATCGTAAATGTACTGAGATAAGAACTCTATTTTAGGTCTGTAATTTCCCTCTCTCAAATACAAGAAAATTTATATTCATATTCTTGAAGTTTCAAAAAAAGTACATTTAATCAACACTACTAATTAATTTATTTTGATTCATATACCAAACGCACCTTTAACACTGGCTTTGTCGTGTACCTCTGATTTACACGTTCCAACTGTTGCGATGATTTCCGCTCCTAAGCACCGCTACATGGTGCTAGTTTATTTCTGTCCTTAGAAAGGCATTTTCGAAACCGGAAGGTCATCCACCTCACAACACGCGCTTCCGCAAGTGGACTCGCCGCTGAGATTGCGACGCAGTGCCCTGATACTGTACTTGTGCGCGGCCAACGACTCCGAGACCGAACGAGAAGCGAATTCCCTCCTGTCTGTTTGATAACATTACTTGACCGTTGGATACGTTCACACACATACAAATGTTTGGAAGAAAAATAACACATCGCACTTTACATTTCGAAGTAAAAACCTATTCTTTTCTAATAACACACAAGGAATTGGGTACGAATTCTTTGTCGAATACTCGTGTTTTCAAAAAATAACACGAATTATAACTAACTATTTAATAATTTGCTCGAACTCTCTGTTTTCACTTCATTTAAACAAGTTCTGCACGTGTTGTTGAATATTCCAAATGATTTCTCAAAAGATTTTAAAGAATATATGAGTGTTTTTTTCAATTTGGGAGTCCGGTGTTTTCGGGATATATCGTCTGCTTTCTGCAGTTTCAAATCAAGCAAAATGCTGCTGCTGCTGTTACTACTACTACACAGCTACTACTAGTATTAATCTACTTCTTGATTTCTACAACACTGATACAAATTTAACTTGAACAAGTAAATAAATTGTAATCTGCCAAAAGTAAAACATTTTTACAGTAAATTGGTAATTTGCAAACCTAATAAATCAGTTAATTGAGAACTGGTACGTAAATAGGACCAAAGAGCTTATTAAGAGAAGGATACATTGGATTTCAGCAAGTCATTAGAAAAATGGCTAATCTTTATGTATAGTATAGTGTTTTTCTTTCTTTTGTTTGCCTTACGTTATCTATGTTACGGCAACTAAGTATTGTTCTGATGCATTCAAAGAAACGATTACTCACACTTCAGTCGAGATATTACCGAATAGGTGTAGGCGAAATGACAAGCTTTGAAATTCATGAGAATTCTTTGAAGATTAGTCGCCACATTGAAATGTGCATTTCATATTAATGTATTTATTGCATTATAAACTAATGTATCCAGTCGGGTATTGAATATTCAAGTATAAAATCTAAAGAATTTTAAATCAAGAATGGAAACTTGTAGCAGAAATGATTATGTCCATTCAGTTGACCTATTGATCAAAGAGAGGACTGGATCAAAGTAAGAGGGAAACTGTCTTCATATTCTTTGAAACGTCCCAAAGAAATGCAATTAATCATTATTTATTATATTGGTCTCAAAATTGCACAAAGAGTAATTTTATATTCTATTGCGTTAAATATCTACTTATACAAATTGTTAAGTCTTTTCAAGAACAGCTACAAGTATGTTAGTACATATGATGTAAGCGTGATTTTACAGCTTATATTTAACGCAGTCCTTAAGTAAAGAGAACATAATAATTCTCTATTCTTCTGGTAAATCATGAGTCGTTTATGGTGCTAAAAGTCAATATATACAAAAATACACGATGGCAGTAAGAAAATCTCTTTGGCATTTTAATACTGTATTAATACATCTTTGGGTTTAACATAAAGAAATAATTAATACTCTAGAAAAATAATGGGGCAACAAAAAATTATTTTCAAAGCAGTATGTCTGACGTAGTAATAAATTTGATATCTATTAAGTTTCACTCAATTTAAATATACTAGTAGATGTATGGTAATGGTTATTGCACTTAAGGTTTCTCTGGCAAATTGTCATCCACAATAAAAACAAGTTACATGCTACAATTTGCTCGTATTTTAGTGCGCTCCCATAACCTTGCCTTACATTCTGAGTTTCCCTCACTTTCTCGTTTATCACCAACTTAGGCTTTGCGTCTGAACAACATTCTCTCACGAGCAGCACCAATTAAAACATTCGTGTTGTTTTATTGTTGCGTTTTGTCACCCACATCATGCTAGGCCTTTCATATTTCACATGTAAAAAAACATGTTTTGTTCATTTGCGCTCTTAATCTTTTAACAATTACATCTTCAACTGTCACATAAAATAGAAAAGTATTCATGGTAGCTTACTTACGGAGAGAATAATAATAATAATATTAATAATTATTATATTTTTATTACTATTAGCCAACTAAAATCCCATTAAGGGCAAGGGTCTCCTGCCTTTTTTCAGGGAATACTAAATGATGTGATAAGGTGATGGTGAAGTGTGAAAGGACGATAGTATGATAATGGAAGGTGGGGTGGTTCAGCATTCGCCTTATGACCGAGTGAAACCAGGAAAAACCCCGGTCAGGATAACCGGCCCGGAGATCGAACCCGGACCTCTCGATTGCGAAATCAGCGCGTAACGCACTGAGCCACTTGGCTCTGTTATGGAGAAAAGAATATCGGTGCGTTATTTCCTATTGTCGCCTTCGGAGTCGCGTCTATTTAATTTTTCTCACTTTTAAAACCGACATTAGAGCACCATTCACTGTGAAGTCTCACTTCTTTCTTAATCTGAACACTCCACGGCCCCAACATCTGTCACCCGCCACACTCGCATCCTGCTCCCACGAATGAGTTCCACGTGGGCCTCTTCGATGTAATGACGCAAGCATTAGTACAAAAAAATGTATTCGTAAGCAAATACACAGTTCAACGAGTATCCAAATGCCAGTTTGATCGTCAAGAGGGAATATGATGTTTGTATTCACTTCGTCGTTCTGGTTTCCTAATTGTGACATTTATGGACAGAATGAGGGAACGCCGTTCTCAACAGCCAACCTTCAGCCATTGAGCTCAACCAACCCACCCCACGTCACTCCGATCGACAGCCGAAATTTCGAATATTCAAAGAACCGGCACGGGGCCCTCTTCCACGAAGAACGAGGTAATCAACGAGCCTGCCACGCGTTTAGACGTTACCCCACCCGCCGAATCAACTTCCTCGCGCCAGATTCCACCTCGTCAGGAGTTGTCGAGTTCCGGGGACGCGCAGCGCGTCGTTGATATCCGACAGATCTGGAGCTCCAGTTCCCACCCCAGCCGGCGGAGCGCCGCGCCGCTCCTCGCGCATTCCGGGCCGCGCCCCTCCCCCCCCCCTCCCGGATTCGAAACGCGGTCGCTGGAGTCACCCTTCGCCCGACGCATCGCGCAGCGCCCGCGCACGCAAAACGTTCCCGCGCGGTGGGCACTCGCTGCAGGCGCAAGGAGCTGCAATGTGCAGCTAAGACTTTTCCACTCCCATTGTATAATTCTGATGGCTGCAACCGGTTGCATAATGATACTCCTTGCGATACAGATTTCATTATGATACAGGTTCTTAACCAATCACAGACAAGTTAAACACCACGTGTTGACAGTTGAGAATCGTTCTATTTAATATTATGTTGTGCTTGCCAGTTAATTATTTTTATTATTAGTATTTTTTTGCGTGACGTGGCTTATTTGACTTGCGCAGTACTCTCTCGCTGGCGGACTGTTAACCAAAGCCACCCGCGGCACGGTAGGGTGAGGTTAGGGAGCAGTCCGCTAGCTGGCCGTGAATCCTGCATGTCAACTGCCACGAAACGATTCAATATAAAAGTTTAACTGATAAAAGTTACCACACTTTGTACAAAAAGTATCGTATGAAACTCGATGTAATGAGTTGGGAAGGGATTCTGTAGCGCATGATGCAAATGATCTTCTCCCCCATACGTCACATAGAGTTTGTTTTATTGTTTTTTGACTAAATAAGTAAAGGTACGTTCGAGGTGTCTGTGGCTACCCTGTTCAGTTCCGGGCAGAGGCCGGAGCAGCTGCGTAGAAGGGCCGCGAGCGATTTTCCGTCCCATTTCCGTTCCATCTTCTTCCCCAATCCCAACCGGGATGCCGTGGGGGAGTGCGTCTCGGCCTGGCCCACCCCACCACCACTGGTACACGTCGCGTCGGCGGGGAGGCCTCCTGCTACTGCAACTGCGCTAAGCTCACCTACACAACCGGCTCTAAGCGTCTGACGCTAGAAAAAAAAACAATTTCTACGAATGCTCCACTAATGAGTTATTAGTTCCAATCCTCCCAAGAGCGTTTTGTAATACGATGGTTATAAACCACTTATGGGGGCCTAAAATCGAAGAGTTTACATATGTTTAACTTGTCTGTACTTTTTGCAATCGTTTTGCTCCAGATGTCGTTCAACTGTTTTGGAAAATACATAAATATTCCTTCTACGACGGAATATAACATCTAATAACAACTCCTGAGAATGATTTTCAACATTATGTCAATGCTATTTAATCGATTCATGACTTTGATTCGTGAGTCTAACCGAATTCCTGCAGTGAGATTGTTTTGAAAAGGAAGTAATAACTATAAGGAAGTAATAGTCCACCGCGTGTTCTGCGCGTTGAGATGAGAGAATGTTTCTTCTGGCATGTCGCTGAGGAACGCTTGGGTGCTGCTCAGACGTTTTCTGAACGATTTATTTTCCTCCACAACGCGTACAAGATTTTCCTTATGGAGAATCGAATACGTAAGTGTAGTGCTTTGATATCGCCAAAGAGAACATTTACTTTGTTCGAATGTATACGAAGAAAAATAAGTGAATTGATGGACTTGGGGAGCAAGAGCAGAACCCAATGTCTCCTGCGACCAAGAACCGGAAGTGCCCCGCGTGTGTCGCGGAACGCAAATGAGCTCTCCGGAGTGCCAAGGCTCGTCACTCCTTGCAAGATTGTGTTGTTATTTTTATTTCATTTTATTTTCGCGAGTGTGGTTCCGGCGAGGCAAAGATTGTGACAACATTCGAAAAGCATGCAAGGCACTTTCTACAATGAAGGTATGCGTGCTTCTGACGACAAAACGGTAGAGCAATTAACTCTTGCTCACGTTTAGAAAACATGTTGGTGTGCTTTTTTCTACCTCCAAAATGAGTCATCCTGTTAGTGTCAATGAGGAAAGAGTGAATTACATCCTTAATAATGTGTGCTTTGTTTTCTCTAACTGATATTTTATTTCCATGTTATCTCTGTGTGGTAACGTGTAGGGGACGAGAATACGAGAATCGGAGGCGGAAACCGCCCCTTTATTTTGAATTTCTCAATGTGGATCCAGTAGTAAGTATCGTTCATTTCACCGATTTAAATTCATCAATGACATGGACACTTTTGGAAAATTCATTCATTTGAAGTATTTTTATGTTATATATTAATTAATACCAGACCATTGAAAAACATTTCTGTAGATCCCTGGTCATAATGGCATATACTGTTTTAACTGTGAAATAAAATAATTTTAAAATGCTTTCTGACGCGACCTCATATCGTCTATTGAAAGTCTATCTTATAAACGAGATTCTTGAGTGAAAAAACACTTTTGCAAACAAACAAAATTCAATAGTACAAGTTGGACATCACAGAGCTAATCATCAAGTACTAAACTTTCCACACTAATATTTTGATGTAAAGAAACATGATTTTATATGTTGCCAGTTTTCTCAGGTATACATTGAATCTTATGATTGTATAATCTAGAACATTGGGGAGAAAATGCTTCAAAATCGAATATTCTTACAAGAACAACGAGAAAAATAACATTTTTCTTGGGAGTTCCAAAACTTAACGACAAGGACCTGTAGACCTGCCTCTTACTGATCCCATATGTAAGGTTTGAAGCAGTAACAAGAGAAGCCATAATTTGACTAAAATTGAAACATTAACGTTTACGAAAGGCGGGAAACTTTCCGTGAATGATGTAACTTCGGGCTACTGCCTCTACTCTTTATTATTTTATACATTTAGGCGCGGTGCTGAAAGATGCAATTGATGAAGAAGGAAATGTTGAGTACATTACGATGAATGAATGTTATCCGAAATTGAAACATACCTGATAATGTACTATTGATAAATCTATCAAAAAAATCTGTAATTAAGAGATCCTTAAAGTTGTCAGTAAATCAATACATGACTATTAGGCGACTGATAATTTTATTTCTATTATTTAATTTCAGTAATACTGAGAACTATGTCAGGCCAGTAATGTGATTTATTGCAAGCTAGGAGAGAATTGTACGCGTGATGTTTTGACCCCCTCCCCATCTATGACCAATTCGAATGACTTTCCAACCTTTAGCCCATTATTATCAGGTCCTTAAGTTTACATAAAATGCTAGCTGAAAAGTTCTCACCTTAGAGATGCAGAAATCGGAATATTATAGAGTATTAGATAACTACTCCTTGTGAATCATGGAGGTTCATCTGAGATTGATCTGACCTTACAAATTCAGAAATCGGAATGCTATAGCGTATATAAGCTCAATAGACAACTATTCCTTGATATTCATTGAAGTTTATCTGGGTATCCCATACTACATTATGCACCTTTTTTAATCTTAATGTTAATCCCCCTCTATATTTTGAGAATGTGGCAAGAGATCATTCTGAAAAATAATAAGTATTTTAGGGTGAATGGCTTTCAAAACAAACAATGCCAGTTGTTTTGAATTGATGCAATGGTTCTCGGAATACATCCACGGAAAAGTGATTGTTCCACTACGTAATTAACACTTTTATCGACACAGAAGCTACAATCTTCATCACCAACAGCGAAGATGTAGTAATTGCAAAGTGGCGTCCAGCACGAGATGGCTATCGCCGGGATAATGATCTTCGTAGTAACAAATTTACTGCTGCAATGCGTTGGCGAAAATTCTCATTTCCTTTGAAGCACTCACTCTGTTTTTCTCGTAGAGTCAATAACTTGACTCTTTAATGAATTGCATGGGAAACTATGAAACGTTTTACTCATCTATACTGCTTATTTTATAGGATTGTTCACTTGAAATTGTTTTTTTAAATTGTAGAGAAATTATATTGGTACATTTTTCACATGAAAAAATAGTAGGAAGGTTACATTTAAAAAAGAGTGGGTTCTTAAAGTGGCCAAACAATAGCTACATCTAGGCATGTGAGCACCAGTGTTTAGCCCCCACTGTTAAGCCTTGCCGTGAAATATCACCAGTTGGAATATTTCCATGGATGGAAATAATAAAATAATAATAATAACGAAACAAAAAGAACAAGACCTGAAATATTCTTGAGTCTGATTGTAGTAGAGTCTGTACAGAAGCATACCCCAATGTTGACACCTCCTACAATGTAAAATTCAAGAACTTCCTATACAAGAACTTCCAAAACTGGAGATCTCTGTCTCGCTTTTATGTGGTTCATCCGTACAATTTCAAATCCCATTAAAGTAGAAATCTATTAAGACAATGATACTATGATGTAACATTTGCCCGCTCACATTCACCAAACTGCTCACATAGCGTAGCATTACGGATTCGCGAGCACCGCCGTTGGGCTTGCACTCAGTTCGCGCCGGCGGCTGCGCACGGAGCAGCGCTGCCGAAGGGAACGCGGCCGGCGATTGGCGACGGGCTAGGCCGGGATGCGCCCACAGCGGCAGCCTGGACCGCTCCTCGGGGAGACCTTCCGCCCCGGTGCGCTGACGTCGAGAGACGCTGACTCACAGCGTTGCGTGCCAGAGGCAGCGCCTGCAGATGCGGGGGGGGGGCAGGGGTAGTAGGGACACAAAATTCGGAAAGGAAGAGGAACAACGGAAATGTCGCAGAATGGAAAGCAAAATCATGTATTGGATACCACGTACAAATATTAAATTAGGAATACAGTGGAGGAAGCAAAAAGCATATTTGCAAAGGTGAAGGAGAAATGCTGGATAGAGTAATTGGCCGAACGTAATGACAGGCTAATCTAATGAGCCAAGTAGCAGCAGCAATATTAGTACGATTTCGACGAGTGCTGATGAGTACAGAGAGTTCGGAAGTCATTCAACGAGCCGGAGGAGTAGCGCAGCACTCGCGTGTTCGAATCCCGTCAGTCCGTCCCACGGAAGCGGCGCCGCGGCTGCGTTGGCATCTCCGCCTCCGCCTCCGCCCCCGCCTCGCCGCGCTGCCCTGGTTCCCAGACGCGCCGCTTTCTCCCCGCCCCCGCCCCCACCACCGGTGCAAAACGCGCCGCGCCGCGCCGCCTGCACGGGAACCGGCGGAAGCCGATAACAAACGCGATAAGCCGCTCTCACGCCCACAACAACGCGGCGGTGGGCGGCGCGGGCGAGCCATCCCGGCGCCGCCCACGCCGCCCGGCGCCTCGCAGCCCATTCAAACAGCGAGCTCGCGGCGAAACAACTCCACGACAAAGCGGCTTCCCCATTGCCCAATCTGCCGCGAAGTGGGGAAACGCCGCATTATCATTCATGGTACAAGCGGGTTATACGAATTGAATTTCTAGTGGCCTGCGAGCAGGGGTGGAGCCAGCCGTGGATTTCGGAGGAGGAGGGGTCGTCATAGATTTTTGTAAAATAATAAAAATATTCGTTAATACATTGTATATTCTTTTTGTAGTGTATAAAAGATACGATATAATATTATTTTCTAAATAATTACATCGTTCTAAAATAAATAACACTTAAATCAATTTTGCCAATGAAAGGAAGGAAACAAACGAAAACTCTAGGTCTTTTGGGGGAGAGGACGTGGTCCCATGCCCCTTGTTCAACGCTATTTACCACAAGAGTGGCATTCGTTACTTTATCCAATATTACATTGTTTTATATACTTTTAAAATTGAAATTTAATATTGTTATATGAAAGAGGAGTTACTAACAGGAACTTGTCAACCAAAATACACGTTTTTCCTTTTTCCTGAACGATTTTGAAATAAAATAAATCCTTCGTGATTTAATTGCGTTTTGATTTCACAAATAAGCATATTTTATAACCCAATGTGGGTTACAAGACCAATCAACGTGAGGTACACGCAAGTAATGAGTCCCTTAAAATCAAATACGCGTTTCAAAGCGAAGTTTCACATATATTTTACTTGTATGGATGTTGTTTTTTTTCACTATAGATTGTCACAGAGGAAGCCGGGTTTTTTCCATTACGAACGAGCAATTTGGTTCTGAAACCACCACAAGCAATTTGGTACCAAAAAATGCACAACTTTATTTTTGGAACTGAAAAAAACATATTATTTGAGAGAAACAATACTAACGTTTACTTTTAGACGTTTAATAGAATCGCTGAAGTTTTATCCATGCGTTCGTGTAACTTCAGTGACAGCTGGAGCAATTGGCAGATGTGCCATTGTCACTCTAATTTAAAATAAGTACTACTTCATTTTTTTTAAATATTTTTTTAATGTTAATCGATTATTTTGTGTATCTACTTTAAAAGAAATATAGCTCACAATTATAGTTCACGGTAAGGTTTCGTAGTACAAAATAGTCTGAACATATCTTTCATTCAAACTTTCTTACAACAGCCGTCCTTTCCAGTCTGTCGTAAGGAGACTGGCGGATGAGAGTTAAGCAAAACTTTTTAAATGGTCTGCTGTCTTGGAAGTTCGTGTCTACACGCAATTCAACGTGTAGACCTGCAGTTTACCACGACAAAAAATACCTGGACAGTTAGCATGCATTCACACTACAACCATCAATTCACGAGATTAATCTCTGCCTAGGAGTACTAATTCAGTCATACACGGTGAAGTATCGGTCTTTTTAAAAGGGCAGTCATGCAAATATGAACAGATTTAAATGGCGCGCATATAACTTGAACGTGAAACTACAAAAGAAAACAACTTGTCCAGTTGTCAACGGCACTATGAGAACGGCGAACTCCGCGGCGTTCTAATCGCAGAATTCCGCGCCTTCGCAAAGAACGCTGGTAACCCAAATGCTGGAGTAAGACGTGAACCTCGAGCGCGGCGTGGCGGGGCCAAAGCGCCTGAGTCACGCGGAGGGGACGAGTCAGCGGCTGGACCTCCGCTGGACCTCCGCGCCCGGGGCGCCGTCCGCCCGAAAGGAAAACAGCGCGGCAGGGCTGTCCAAGCGGGCCGCGCGCGGCACGAGTGAAAGGCGTCGCGGCCCAGCGAGAGCGGAGAGAGCCGCGGGCGGCGACCCTCCCACCCACCCAGGGTCGAACCCAGACGCTGGCCAGGGAAGAATCGTGCGCCCGCACCCATTCCCACGTACTTGAGTACGTATTATTTCGGATGATTGGCCGATTACCACTAAAACAAGAACATTTTGTCTCTGATTCCAATGTCTTGCCTTCGACGAGCACGTATATACGTCTTATTTCGCAACGATTAGCCGATGACCACTAAAAGAAGAACATTTTGCTTCTGATTCCCATGTCTTTCGCCTTCGACGACCACGTCGTAATGTTTTAAGAAAAGATAGGCCACAGGGGGGACGATCCACTTGCGACACCCACCCGAAGACCAGGAATCCGCTTCGCCGCGGCCGCCGCCCCCGGAAGCCGAACGTCACCGCACATCGCGAACGCGGCAGATTTTTGGCGCGCGTCGTGAAACGGCAGCAGCGAGGGGCGCTGGCGAGCGGCAGAGGCCGCGCGGCCCCCGCGCCGAGCGGTGCGCCCTCCGCCTTACCTTGGGCTCGGGTCGCTCGGCGTCTCGGAGCAGCACAGGTGGGCGCTGTCCCGTCCCGCGCGGTGTCACGCGGGCTGTCCCATCAGGAGTCGCTCCCGCTCAGGCCCGACGAGCACCACCACCAGCACCACACGCGCTTCACTCGCGCACTCGCTTTGACAGGTCGCACTCGCACCTGCACTTCCGGAACGCGCGCGCACTGGGCGATGGACGCTGGCTGCTGTGGGCGGACTGCGCGGCGCGGCGCGGTCCTCGGCTCAGCGCAGGTAGCAGACGCCGCCCGCGGGTTAGCAACCTCGCCGCGGCCGCCGCCAGGTGCGCTGCGCGGAGAGCGCGCCGGCGGCGGAACGAGAAACTACCGCACGACGGCACTCGATCACTGCGCCCTCTGCCTGCAGTTTAATACACGATGAAAAGTTTTTCGTAATGATTCATATTTTGAATGGCTCCAAAAATTTTTACGAATAGCAGTCCAATTAGACAAAACGAGTGAAAAAATCCCGGGGTTTTGGAACTTCGCATGATTGTTTGTTGGTACCTACCGAATATTATACTAAAAATCCTAAAGTGTGGATGGTGCGCTAATTTGAATTAAAATTTCATCAAAGATTTTTTACCTTCGATCACCAGTTTTTGGTGTAATTTGACTGGGCTAGTAACCAAAAGACGAGAAATGATGTCATATGGCCATTAGATACGATTTAGGCTCCGCGTTTTTACCCTTTTATTCATATTAAAGTTACTGTTAAAATTTCATTATATTTCCAAAGTTTTTTACTATGATCACATCATACATGATCCGAACGGAGATTATTGAATAAAGGTCATATCTCAGTTTTTCGAATCTCCTCCGGGAATTTAGTTCATTCAATGTTATACAATTTGCAGGTTAAAAAAATATGCTCAATTACAGTACGTTCCTAGTTTCACCACACTTACAGTCTTGTACTTACTATTTTTTGGCAAATCCAAATGGAACTGAGTGAACAATGATTACATTGGTAGGTACCATAACCATGGTGGTTTATGGTTACTGAACCTTAGTTTGGAAGATTTACAGTAAAAATGTTCAAAAAAGAATTTTCTCTCTTATCCTAGTAACTATTTACTCTCCATTTTCTGCTCTGCATTCTTTTTAAATATTATTTTATATTTAATAAAAAGCGAACACATTAAGAGCAGAGACTGGGACATCAGACAAACACCATTTCGTTTACCGGTGCCTTTGGTTCCTTGACGTCATCGTTCACCCGCGCGGAACACATACATGCACCCGGTAAATGAGTTTTAAAACGAGTATTCGTATAAAATGTATTGGACAGACTCAAGGACGTTTTCTGTTAACGCACGGGCCGAAGGCCCCATCTGGCCCCGAGACTGCACATATCGCAGCCCTGCTGGAAATTTGAAAACCTTTTTAAAAAATCTGGATGTTATTCTAACAAAACTTCAAAAACGCGGACAGTATAAAACTATTCTTTGTGGTGACTTCAATATACATTGCCTCACACAATCCAGTAATGAAAATCTATTTAAAGACCTACTAAAATCATACAATTTACAAACAACATAAATACACCAACACGAAATTGTCCAAAAAATAGTGTAGCACTGCATAGATCAAATAATAATAGATGATTAAATAACCATTTTTTTCTGTTCTACATTAATACAGGTTTCAAACTGAACCACATTGCCAGATCCTAACACTTCCAAAAGAAACAAAAACACGGAACAGACAACTTACAAAGAAAATCCGTAACTATTCCAAGATTATACATAATAAAATTTAAAAACTTGCTCAGATTGAAAACTGGAATGAAGTATTTATAAGGCCAACTATTAACAAATGATAAAGTTTATTATCATAAATATTACTTAAACCATTTCCAATGCCATTTTCCCTCAAAAACTGAAAAAAGATCCAAAATAAGAAAACTAAATCCATGAGATTACCACAGCATCTAAGGTTCAGTGAAAGAAAACGCCCAACATGTAATAAGAATACTAACAAATAACAAATGTAACTCAAACTTCATTTCATATTACAAAACAAATAATTCGATCCCTAAAAAAGAATCAACCACAGCAAAATATAACAATGATAAGTACATTGCAAAGCCAGTAATAAAACAAAAGCCATCGTGGACATTATTTAAAAAGACTACAGCACCAACTAATAATAAACAATAAAAAAACAAACATAAGCTCCACTACAAAAATACGCAAAAAACTGTAACAAGGACCCACAAGAAATAGCTGATTATATTCAATGAACACTTTTCACAAAATTAGTAAAAGTTAATTCTCAAACACTCTCTAAAACAATAAACACACCACAAACAAACGACTAATATACACCAAATTGTAAAGATCCATATGTTTATAATGAAACCACCCCTCTGAAATTTTAAAATCATTGGTGAAATGGAGAATAATTCCAGCAGGCTATGACATACTATTCCAAGATTTCTTAATAAAACACCAGGCTCCATGTATAGTGCAACCCACTCTCTCACATCTGCAATTAACTCTCTTAAAATCAGCATATTTCCAGCATATATTCAAAACAGCAAAAAATTAAACCATTGTTTTATAAATAGCAATAGACTGACCCATGAAAACTAACAGGCCTATTTCCCTGTTCATCAGGAATTTCAAAATTCTGGAAAAGACTTTTTAATATAGCTCAAAACTTTCTCAATGCAGAAAATGGTCCTTACGAAGAAGCCACAACATGTCTCAGAGTAATAGATATATCACAGTACTAACAGAATTCTATCTCCTTTTTAAATGACAATTGTTCCCTAAAATCCAAAGAAATTCCCATTGGCCTTTTCTTAGATTGTCAAAGCCTTGACGATCATTGACCCATAATTATTACTTTAGAAAACTAGAAATGACTAGGGTATTCGAGGCATTGCAAGCCAATGGATCAATTTCATATATATCAACTAGGACAAATAGTTGCCCTCCAAACACCTAAAGAAACCAAAATCCTCAACTACTGTCCTCCCCAATAATAAATTGTGGTCCCCAAAAGGAATCCATCTTTGGCCCAAATACTATTCCTTATATTACATAAATGAACATGCCCTTTGGCTTTAAGGAACAACAAAAAAATTGTTTGCACGATGACACAAACATCATACATCAAAGCAAAAAACACAACAATCATTAGAAAAAAACTCACAAACTTTCAAAGTATTAGTAAAATGCGTTTCAAGACAACAAACTCGATCATAAACACGAGGCAAGGGACATCTCTCTAAATTTCCATTGAATCCTCGATCTAAAAGAAAAACGTGTGTACAGCATTTGTCTCATTAAACCAATAACACCCTTTAATGATTATCTCATGAAACTCCTTCCTCGAGACTAACAATTCAAGAAAACCTAAAATGGAACACTCACAATCCAAATCTTAACAAGAAGCTCGCAAAATCTTCTATTCCTGTATACTATTCCCTCAGATTCAAGACTCCAACATTGACACTTGCAACATGTATTTTGCCAAATGGTGCACTCACACCTAAAATATGTAATAATATTCTGGAAAATTCCCCTGAAAGCAACTACACATTTATTAATCCAAAAAGAATACTGCGAACAATGACCGCACTCATAAGCTGGAGTCTTGCAAACCCTTGCTTTAATAATCTAGGATTCTTCCTCTACCATGACATGTACATATTTGAATAGTGGTTATCACAAGAAATTCTCATGGAAAACAAAGACACTTTACTTTAATTCTGATGTTAATACGACAAACCTCAAGATAACCTAAGTTCCCACCCTAATACAACTATCAAAAATTACCCTATAGTCACCTAAAGAAATAAGCCAATATAACAAACGTTCCCCAGAAATGTACTACTATTGTAAATTTTGATGTAGTTGCAAACATAATGATATGTATTATTAATGTAAATTTTAATTATTAATGTAATTATTATTAATATAATATTATAAGTAGTAGCATTAAAATATCATATTGAAATGTTAATATTAGCAGATAATTTATCTACTGTATAATATTCTAATCTAACGTTAACAAGTATTGTATTCTGGCCAATGACCCCATCTCGATCAGGTTTTGTTCAATTTTCCTCTGTCCTTTGAGCAAATCTAGATGCCCTTGTTTGCTCGCTGAACTAGTAATATAACTTGGCTCTCTCCACCAAGGCATTCATATGACTCGTCATACACGAATAATAATAATAATAATAATAATAATAATATTATTATTATTATTATTATTATTATTATTATTATTATTAATTATATTATTATTATCCAATGTTTTCGGAGCACTTTCTGAATCTGAAAAAATGATGTATTGAGACATTTTACCTTCTATTGACTTTTCAATAGCTTCATCCAATGCTTTACACTCTGCAGTAAAAGTTAAAGCATAATCTATGGCTTTGTAAGATGGCATATATTCTTCATTAGCACACCATGAAGCAAAACCAACTTCCAGGCATTCATTTATTTTTAAACCATCAGTAAAAATATACACTGTTTTTGTTTGTTTGTTTTGTTTTTTGTGTGCATCATTCACTGCTCACACGAGAAATCAATTTTTAGTTTGAAGAATGAAAACTGAAATTAACCAAGATATTTGAAGTAAATATATGATCTTATAATCACATGATTGAGTAAATGAATGTCTTGATAGCACTTTAGAATTAGGGTTTTTTTATATATGTATTGATCCGCCAAATTCATTATTGATTCTGAATCATTTACAATAGTGGACTAGCATCTGAACACACTTTCATTTTTAACAGGGAATAACTTTCAAATCTGCTAACAATACGTTTATTTGGGTGCTTTTCCTCTACTCCATGATAAGTCTCAAGTATTCTGAATTTTCTGTAACTTTTCAAATGTTGCATCTGCACAAGGGAACATCTAAAATCCCTCCATAATACTCTTTTCTGAATCTAATTAATACAAAATAAACTAATAATACAGAAGTAGAAGTAGAAGTACTCAGTATACTCGACTTATATGTTAAGTGGATAAATTATCTATCCAAGACTTTCCCTTATGGAAACCAAATTGACTTTTTGGTAATATCCCATTTCTCTTACATCACCATTCAAAGCCTTCCCTTATCAGAAGTGATAGAAAACTTAAACACACTAACACTAACTGTTGTCCTTTGGACAACATGACAGAGTAATATTATGCTTCACTGACTTCGGGCAATGTGAGACATAATAATATTATGCTTCACTGTACATTGGTTCACTCAACAACTAGATAGTATATGCGTTCCAGATTTCACCCTAGCTAGTGACTCACCCACACAAGTAGTCACATCACCTCCTGTTGATGGTGGTTCTTGCATCTTTGTTAAAAATAATATTCACTATGTATCAATCACAGAATACTCCTCTCTCTTAAAAGTTAAAAGACTTTTAACTATCTACCATAAATTTACCAAAATAAAGAACTTATATTTAATGTGCATATGACAGTCCCACAGAAAACACATTTGTTATTAAAAAAACTTGAAATTGTTCTTGTTAAACTTAAAAAAGAGGCAGAAAAATTATATTATGTGGTCACATCAACTCTCTTTGAAAATCAAATAATTGAGAACTATTAAACAATTTACTAAAATATTTCAGCTTACATACAATTACAAATCAACCTACCAAAAAACAAAATAGAAAAAAAGAAAAAACAAAAGGGTGGGGTGGGGTGGGGAGGGGGGACGGGACGGCTTAGACCTGAGTGGAAAACCAAACATCTCTTTAGGCGACTCTATTGTAATATTGAAGATGCAGAAGGAAAGTTATGACTAATTTATCGGTTTATTAACAGCAATGCAACAATAATTATTATTTAATGAAAGATGGCTGAGAGAGAAATCAAAAACATATATTGTGAAACATTACCGCAAAGATCTTCATTTTTATAACAATAATAATGAAAATTATTATGGAATCTGATTATTAAGCAAACTCAACCATAAATAAGTAGTAAATTAATAATTATTGAAAATAAGTAATAAAAAATAATAAAATACAATTTCTTTAAAATGACAAAAAAACTGACCTTTGAATAAATACTCAAAGTGATAATTTACCGAGAGATAGGTGTTTGTCCTTTTCAATGCAGTATGTAGCTGCAGTACATAGAAGAGTAACAAGGACAGTATAAGTGCTCTCTCTTTCTTCCAATCAAAATTAGCCACATTCTCCCAGCTTGAAATCGGAAGACACGTGACCATGGGTCGCTAAAAATGAAAGGGATACCAAAGGTTTTTCTCGCACTGCCACATTGCCAAAATAAGAGGTAGTGCTTCCAGACATAGGTTGTGAGTTACGATAAAGGCCCAGCAGAACTGCCCACTTACATTTGTAACAGCTCCTTAGAGATAGGAATCTTTTCAGAAATTCTGAAAAAAGGCAAAAGTTAAGCCACCATTCAAAAAAGGCAACACTCATGACTTATAGACCAAAATCCTTACTATCTGGATCTTCAAAAATTCTAGAAAATGTTTTCAATGATAGATTCAAAAGTTTTCTTAATGCAAATAACACACTGTCAGAGGCCAATATGGATTCAGAAATGTCAGAACTACAGACTCTCTATCTTCACCTTGCTACATGCTATACTTGTTTGTCTAGATGAGAAAGAAATCCCCATCGGTTTGTTTCTAGATTTATCAAAAGCATCTGACATTACTGACCATACCATAGTATTATAAAAATTGAAAACTTGGAAGATTTAAAAGCATTGCAAATGGCTTAAATCTTACCTTTCAAATCATTGTCAAGTAGTCACAATCGTGTTAGAGATAAAAAGATCTCTAGCCATTTTTCCCAAGAAGAAGAATAAATTATTGTGTACCCCCCCCCCCCGGATCAATCTTAGGACCAGTGTTTCTTTTATATAAAATGACATGGCCCTGACTCTACAAAACAATGAAATAGTGCCATTTGCAGATGATCCAAACTTTTCTCAAGCAAATACCCAACAAACTACAAAAAGAAGCACAAACAGTTCTAGAGGCACTAGTAAAATGGATCCATGAAAACAAACTAGTCATAAACACCAGTAAAACTATCTCCCAAAACTTCAAGATTCAAGGAAAGCTAACAGCACAAATGGTCATAAAAGAATATCCATATAAAAATACCCAAAAAAACACCTTACCTTAAATGGAACTCTCACATCACAAATTTAAATAACAAGCTTACCAAGTCATGTATTGCTATCTTATGTCAATTCCTAACGCTATGAACAGTGTACTTTGTAAATGTTCATTCACATCTACAAAATGGAAACATAGTTTGGGGAAATTCCCCAGAAAGAATTCACACTTTTAACACCCAAAACAAATATTGAGAATACTGACAAACTCACAAGTACCACTGCTCAAAAAATTTCAAATCCTACCCCTCTCATGCATATACGTATTTGAAATAGTAATCTTGACAAAGAAGACACCCATGTGAAACAAGGATGCATTACTCTAAACGCCAAAGTTCCTAACTATCTTTCTAGACAAAAAAAAAAATCTGTACGTCCCTCAGTGAAATTTCCCTTTCAAAAACATTCCCTTGTAGAAGGCACTACACTATAGATCAAACTGCCTAATGAATTTAAAAACAAAATCACAATACACACATTCAAACATAAACTGAAAGCTCTTCTTTTAAACTATACATTTTACAGTACAAAAGAATACATCATTAACACACAGCTACATGAATATAAACTACTAATTACTTTGCATGTTCTCTTTCATGTTGGACATCCCTAAAAATGATTTTTGGGCCATAAGGATGGATCCAGCCCAGGAATCAAGCTCATTTGAAGACTATTTTTTTCCCTCTCTTTTTTATTATTAATGTTTTTCATTTTAGTATCCTTACATTGTCACTTATAAAATCAATATGCATTGTATTGTATTATATTATTTTCTGTTACAAATTACATGAAAATTTTCTGTATTGTATTTAGAACCAAATTTGTAGTTTTTTGATATGTCTTTATTGGTTATGGTTATGTACATATACGGTTACTTATATGGTTATGTACATATCTTGACTTGTTATGCATGGCTAATGCTTTATTTATGTGACAAATATATTATTATTATTACAATTGCAATGCCATGACATGGAACTTTGAGATACTCAGAGTAACTTCTCATAGTTGGGCATTTTCTCTAGGCATATGGAATGCTATTTTCGATTGTCAAATTTGTGTTGATGAATTAACTTAATAGATGGATTAATATTTATGCCTAATATGCTGTTAGGTAACGAGTTTTACTAGTGATGGCTGAAATGTGTTAATATGGGCAGAAATAGATGTATTACAGTTTTACGTAAATATTATCAATGTGAGCAAGTACATGCTGTTGAAGCCCCACTATTTAAATGTACAATCTCAATTCAAATTAAAGAAAACAGCTCATGAAATGTACCAACAAATCAACTAGTTCATATGCATACAAGCAAAAAGTGCTTCTTATATCAATGAACAGGGTTGAATGAAGATTAAAGTACAGTATTCTTTAACAACACTATGTTCAATGTATATTTAAGTTAATAGCAAAACCTATCTAAGGCCAGCTCCTTCATGACAACAGAAGACACAATTCACTTAAAATAAACATGATTTAATCACATACTAAAATCAATTAAAAATTGAAATAATATTAAACAAAAATAAACAAATACCTAATGATATTAAAGCCAAACCAAACTTTTGTGATCACTAAGATATGGGGCAATAATGAGTACATTTAAATGGGGCCTGAAGTTCCAGTCCAACTTTGGCATGGATATTTAAGTGTTATAGAATGGCTGGCTTTCCCATCATCACACAATATCTTTTAAGAATATCCTTTCATTTTGTCACACGGTATAGCACAGGGGCACTTGTGTGAGGTCTATTGCACTGAGATGGTGCCATTCCTTATACTTTTTACTTCCCAATGTAGTATCATGAGAGACCAAAACCACTCCTATTCGGTTGTCCATAAAGTGAGTAATGCTGAAGAGAGGGGGAGTAGGTTAGAGGCAGCATTATGATGCGTTACATAGGGGGTAGAGGGGTCAAAGTGTAGTATTACGTCATGCTGGCATTTCTTTTTGTAATTTTTTCTCAACTACTTTCAACTATCCCCTTCTTAACTACAACTATACTTGTCTCCACTTTAATCACAGTTTAAGTGTACATTAGCACATGTTATTGAAGATTATGTAATTGGCAAGGTAATTTTATTTCTTAAAATTTTACATGTAAGGCTAAGCATAATTTTCACCCTAATACAACATTTAGTAGCATTTTTCAATAATTCATTTACTGGAAATGAGACCTTGATATTTCAAGAATGTTAGAAAGGGTGATGTGGAAATATTACCCTTTATTTTTTGTGACAATCACTCTTCTTTTGAATTCTCTGATCCTCTAGCATGCAAAACTGCACAAATCATAGAATTTCTATGACTGCTGTATGTTTGTTTTCCAAAGAGCTCTCACTTAGGAGTGTTTGATAGAATAAAAATATCATTTGGAAACAATGGAATCTCATGATAATACTAATTCACAAAGGTGAGAGATATCAGAAGCACAGAAGATCAAGAAACAATTGCAGAAGATTTAAAATTACACAGCTGTTAAAAAAAATCATCTTTGATTATGAATACTTAGTGTACATTGTACAAATTCCTTAAAATACTTTTTAATGACAACTCACAATTTAATAATTAATAAGAAAAGCACCTTGTGAAGTAATTTGTTTATTTAACAAAAGATTTGATAAAATTTCACAAACAGTATACTACAAAGATAGCTACAAAATTATAACAAATACTGTCATTCTTACATAGTTCTTTGCTAAATGTTTTTAATTTGTTGGGAGATGTGCACTAAATGTAGCTGAAATATGTAATTACAAACCAATAAAAGAAACTCTATTATTTTACTGGCATTATGCAGAAATAGCTCTCATCTTCCTCTTCCTCATATCACCGTCATCTTCTTCATCTTCATCACTATCACTTGCTTCTTCCAAATCAGATGCTAGTTCAGGAAGCAATGCTGCCAAATTAATTTTAAATTTTTCAACAGATGGTGCACTACAAATTAACACTTTCGTAATGAATGGTCCTTTCCTCTTTGGCCGGACACTGTGGATATCTCTGAGCACATTTTGCAAGTTTTCCTGTAAGTGCTCTATTTCCATATCCAACTGCCAAACAAAAATAACAAACATTTTTAGATTGCTTACATTTCAGGACCTTTCAATATTTCTATTTATTAGGATACGGTTTGAAATTTACTTCAATAATAAACCAAGAAAATGGTATTCCAAAATATTAATTTATTAAACAAATTTTCAACTCATTTTTTGAGAAACTTTCATTATTAGTGGTTTTCCAAACAAGAACATACAACTTGAACAAAACAGTATACTCGTAGAGTTGAGTTGCACTGTACTGTGCGAAAGATCAATATACAAAATAACAGTGTCCAATTTTAGACAACATTTAATACATTCTGCTTCTATATTAGCAGAATAAATAACAGCACAAATGAAAGCTATTGATTTTTTAAAGAAATTTTTAAGCATGCTTTTATGGGACCTTAAGGAAAATGGTGTCCCAGGAAGTGCAAATATGGGAAAAAGATTTTTTTCTCTGAAACTATGAGTACACTTTGATGTATTTAGATACACACAATCAATAAGGATTATAATATTCAATATTATATTATAATCAATATTACTAGGTCAAATAGAAATATGACCAAAATTTACATCAGAAATCAAATGCATGTTGATCGAAGCACAGTGAATTTTAAATGTCACAATGACACTTCCATCCACTGATCATAGCCTTTGACACAGCAACAATACACTCATTGTGGAATGAAGGGAGAAATAGTATTTCTACTGCAAGGAAAAAAAAGTGAAGTTAACATAATCTCAAACTCATAAAATGTTTGTTTTTTACAATTTGTAATAATTTCCAACTAATAATTTTTTGAAATTTATTTATTTATGAAACAGAAAGTGTTTCATGAAACTAATTTACAGTTAAAAACATATGGAGAATTTCATTCTTATATTTTGAGCTTTTAAAGAATGGGAAAAAATTACGTTTATTTTGGATTGAGAAAGGCATTCAGCGAATCCCGAGAAGAGTGGACGTGTTGCTTGCGATTCGCCGAGCGCCGAACATTCGGTGTTCGCCCTTACCACCGCGAGTCGTTCTTTAGGACACATCGAAGGGAGCGAACATTCGCCGAACCCCTAAGCTGTTCGGGACTGGGCGAGCAGTAGCTCGTTGCTAAGCTAATGCCGAATGTGTGGGGCCGTCTTTGGGCCTGTGTCACATGAGCGTTGCGTTTACGCGCGTCACCTAACGCTGATGACTGGTCACATTATGCGCGCCATAGATTAACACTATCTTATGCGAAAGGACAAACCAGCGCTCTTAGTTGCGTGCGTTGTGCCCACAGCAGAAGCAAGACGTTCAAGCTACACCGTAAGTCAAGATGAAGTGGGTTTTCTAGTTTTTAACGCGCGACGAGCTTCTACATGGTTTCGCGTAGTGTTAATCTACCACGCGCGTTAAATTTACTTGTGTGCGCATGCATCGACGCAGCTGGCGTCATTAGCGTTAGGTGACGCGCGTCACGCAACGCAACGCTCGTGTGGTTCCCACATTTTATTCGTCTTTCCATGCATATTGGCCAGATTTTCTACCCTTTTAAATACCTCCGTAATGTTATGAATTGAAAATTTGAATAGGCCTAGCTGCTTAATAATAATTTTCACTATATTTAAATCTAGTCTTCATGTAACATTTCATAACTCTATAATAACGCACCATTTCAATAATCTTTTTGTTACGGCCATTTTTAACGCGACAAGATGGTCAGAAAGTGCAGCGTAAGTGCCCGTTTTGCGCAGCATGAAGTGCTTTCCGCTTGGTGTTGTTGCAAGCAGATGTAAATTGCGGGAAAATTGAAATTATACCATCGTAAATGCGGGGAATTATAACATGAATATACGAAAACTGATGGGACCCACAAGAAAAGTAAATGCTGGGAAAACATAAAAGAGGAATTTTGCTGTAATTCAAATCAATTTATTAATCAATTACTTAATATTATTACCTTTCCAATATTAACTTTTATTAATCCAAAATCTTGCCAATGTTCATCCTTCTGGGCAGAGTAACGAATACCATCACGGAATCTTTTAATCATGCTTGTTAAGTCCACTCCCAAAGTACCTACACAAGGAACATTTAAAACAAAACAAAAAAATCAGTGAATCAATACTAAAATGAAAAATATTTATTTCAGTTCAAACACACTAAATCATCATAAATTATTTGCATTTAGTAATTACCTTCTGTTCTACAAAAATATCATTACTATAGAAAAGGGCTGGAAAAAACAATGATTTTTTTAAAATAAAGAATTCAGATTTTTTTGAATGAAAAATGATTTCTTAAAGTTGTATTAGATTTTTTACTTTAAACCAAAGTTGTTAAGTCATTTATTTATCTTTAATTACTATAAAAGTCAGCTTGTGACACCATCTATTAACATAATTTAGAAAAAAAGCATTCTTCATTCAAAGAAGTTTTACCATTTTTTCTGTGCAATACCACCCTAATCAAAAAGAGCGTTTGTTGAAAACAACTGAATTCATTGAAAAACTTATAACAATGTTAGACAGCTTTTGAAATATTCAATTCTACTTAATAGATGTTCAGTTATAAAAAAAGACTTGCATGCTTTCCTATTAACCCTTTAACAGACAGTGGGAAGTATGCTTCCCATTTAAAATGGAACTTTATCAATATACACATAAAGAAAAAGGCTAATATCATTAAAACTAGTCAATTAACTAGTGTATTCAACAGCTTTACAATTATAATTTTGTTCTTTAAATAAGTATTAATAAAATTCCATTTTTATTAATACTAATCATCTTTATGATTTACTTTAAGTGGCTTTAGCAAACATTTTAATTTAACTCTAGAATTGTGGACATCCACTGATGGGTCTGGAGGGTGGGGGCATGGGCCTCATAAGTTTTCATTTTCCTTCCATTATTTGGCCAAATTGATTTAAATATTTATTTATGTTTGAATTATGTAATTATTTAAACAACAATATTGTACATTATCATATATCCAGTATAAAAATAATACACAATATAATAAAAAATATGTTTATTTAACAAAAATCTATAATGGCCCCCTCCAAAATGATCAGCTGGATCTGCCCCAGTGGCCATTGTTCACACTTTGCCCCTTAGTGTATTACTACCACAAATTCCCTTCTCCTCGCAACAAATATTTAAAATACAAATATATTTTCAAATATTAGAAATAATAAATATTGATTTTAAAAGAAAAATTATTTGATTTAAATCACATCAGCCCTACTATAGAATTTCTTCAGAATAAAGTAATCTTCAAAGTTTAAGAAACCATTCTCAGCAGATGAAACCATGCTAAAGTTGAAATACAGTAGGAAACTGTAAGAATAATTGGGTGTTCTATCAGAGACTGGGTTATGCACTGTGTGATGTTCATTTGTCTGTCACCGCAGTAAAGTAACTATTTAAGTCATTTCTTATAAAAGTGAATTGGTAATTATGCAGTGGTTAGACTCAAGGTTGTTTATAGTGAACATGAGGGCCGAAGACCCAAGCCTTGCTGTGACTTGGATCAGGCAAGCTAAGTGAGAAAACTTGTCTTTGAAAGTAAAGTCACAAGGATATGGCAATGCGTCTTGCTGAAAATCTTTGGAGACAAGAATGTAAAAGATTAAATAGAAATCATTTTTAGGCAATAATAGAAGATATAAGGGAGTTGTACCCTAAACATGAATAAAAAATTCAATTTAAGATTTAATATCATTGT
Source organism: Gryllus bimaculatus (assembly GCA_017312745.1). Classification (NCBI taxonomy): domain Eukaryota; kingdom Metazoa; phylum Arthropoda; class Insecta; order Orthoptera; family Gryllidae; genus Gryllus; species Gryllus bimaculatus. Next base: position 428,819 of record BOPP01000383.1, on the reverse strand, counting down.
GTCGAATATTAATTGACTCCCTGTTCATTCCAGTTTCATAGTTCTTACGCTTAGGTTGGCAGTATGATTACAACTAGTGGGGGGGGGGGGGATGATGTCAGCAAACAATCCGCTGTCAGCAATCACACTCCGCTCATAACCAAGTCTGTGCTAGAATCCATGAATAATTTACCACTGCTAATCACATCATAAACTAAACTCTACCCTAAAATTGAAAAACCTCAATTTCTCTGCAAGATGGAAATTCCTTTTTACGTCATAAAAACAAACAAACAAAAAGAATAATACTCAACAGTTAATAATATCTAGACCTCAAGACTTGTGGGGCAGATTTATAAGCACCAGAGAACATGATATACATGGAAGACATATGTTTGCTGATAAACTTTTAAGTCACTTAAATAAGACAGAAAAATGTTGCAGGTTTACACATAACAAAAGAAGAGCAATGGAAGGAAAATTATATAAATCTCTGGTGATCAGGAGCCATAGAATCTCAGTAAAAAGAGCCTTGTATGATTGATTCCATCTCCTTGAAAGAATTAAATTTTACCTTGAATATCATGAAGAACAGAAAAGCATGTGGACCTGATTGCATTAACATGGAACTTCTAAAATACTCTGTCCCACTATGTGGATTTAAACAGCTTGATCTGTATAACGAATGCCGGAGAAGTTATAAAATACCCAATAGCTGGAAAATGTCAGGATAAAATTTTTAAAAAAGGTAAAAGAAATGAGAATGGAAATTACAGAGGTATTAGACTAATGAATGCTACTTATAAGGTATTTGCAAAACTAATCAATGCTCAGCTGAAAATTATTATAGGGGCCAAATTACTGGAAGAACAGTCAGGATTTAGGAAAGGATGCTCATGTAATGACAACATTTTTAGTATTAAAAGAATCTCAGAATAACAATGAGAAATCAATATGGAAATACATATAGCTATTATAGACTTCGAGAAAGCATTTAATAGTGTTGCCCAACAAAAACTATGGAATATAATGAAAGTAAATGGTTATTCTGAACATCTCATAAAAAACATTATAATTTTACATAGAGGCACAAAAATTATTAAAAATACTGGGACAAAGAAGACCAGAGAAATCTGAATAGAACAGGAACTTAAACAGGGTAGTTTATCTCCAACTCTTTTTAATATTTATGTAGATGACCTAATAAACAAATGGAAGTATGTTGTTAGTCCTGGAATACAGTTGAACAATAACAAACATCTAAATGTGATTCTTTACGCTGATGATGCAAGAAAGTGAAGAAGAATTACAAGAAGCTCTATACAGTCTACAAAAACTTAGTGAAAACGAGTATAATCTCCAAATATCTGAAACGAAGACTCAAGCTATGGTCCAACATGGTAAACATCCCATCTGCTCAGAAATAGTAACTGACAATACAGTAATTGATCTAATTCCCAATTTTAATTATCTTAGTTGTGATATTAGTTACAACTTAGACAAAGACATGGAAAATAAAATAAATAAATTTCAATCAGTGAGTGGAATAATAAACAAAACACTTGAGAATTAACCAAGAAGACTCAAAAATGAAATTTTTTAAGACAATGACTGCTTCGATTCTCCTGAATGGAAGTGAGTTATGGATAATGAAAAAGAAAGATCAAAGCAAAATTCAAGCAACAGAAATAAGATTTCTCAGGAAAACTGAAGGCTGCTTAAAACAAGACCATTTAAAACATGAAGATATTGATGAATTATAGAAGCATCAAGTTGAAAGAATAGATGAAGAGAGAATATCACAACTAGTGATGAAGTATCACCCAAAAGGACGAAGAGATGTCAGAAGACCCAGGAAGAGATGGTTTTAAAGTGCAAAAGAAGACGGAACAGGCACTAATGCCTAATCTTTGAATGGAGAAAGAAGAAGCAGTTACCAAAAAAGAAAAAAAAATATGTAAAATTAATCACATCAGTACAAGGAACTGCACAAAATAGTTTGAAAGCATTCTCGTATTTTGAAAAGGAACATACTATTTTCCCAGAACAAATTTATTGAACTTTTTCCTTCAGCTAAGCACTTTTCTCTCTGATAAGTAGATTTAATAAGTGGTAGTAAATAAGTAGAATTATTGTTTATTTCACCCTATTTAGAGAGACCATTATTAAACTGTTGTTACTAATTTGTTTAGCTCTCAGATTTCACTGTGAAAAGACCAATTTAACAATACATCTGAAATAAATGAAAATTCTGTCATAAAATAACACTGTTCCAATATTATTTGACGAATAATATTTCGTTTTAACTCAAAAATGTTCCCGAGTTCTAAAGATTCTTGCCAAAATATCCTGATTTTTCCCAAGAAATGAGTTCATACTTCTCCCAGTTGTCCAGAAAGTGGTCACCCTTTAAAACTAAGCATTAATATTAACAAAATTTTTAGAAATATGGCCAAGTCACACAAAAACTTTCATACATCTATCCACCCATATTTTATTGCATGCAACCATTTAGTTTGTTAATAAATATCCTCACTTAATACCTGCTCGAGCATTGGGAAATGTTTTCCTCATAAGTCCTCTAATTGACACCATTTCGGGAAGTACGTTGGGATGAGCAAGTACATGATCAAAATCCTTAATAAAAACATTGCCTTTCTGTAAAAAGTGAGAAAAAATGTATGTATTTTAAATGTTATATAACTTTTTTTTCTCTTAGTAAATCCATCAAAATTTTCTTAGTAAATCAAAATTCTTGCAATTTACTGAAAAAATTTAACTTTAAAAAATACCTCGATTTCTCTAATAAGACTAGAATCTCCCACTAAATTTGCTCCAGCTTCTTTGGCTTCATTCTGTAATTCACTTGTTTTGCAGAACACAATCACTGATCGAGGATCACCCATTGGAAAAGGATGGGCAACAGTTGCCAATCTTGAAAAATTATCCACAAATCGATTCTACAGAAAATGAAAGTCAACATGATTTATATGTCTATATGAGCCTCTATTTTTCACAATAATAAAATTACCTTTTTTGCAGCTGTCATGTCAAGTTCTATGTGGGCTTGGACATAAGAATCTGGTTGGTTATAAACAGTTGGATGATGAGTCTCCCTATGACATTGGATGGCTTCAGCAAAATCATATACTTTCCATCTATAATATTTAGTCACTACAACATCATCAATACAAGATGGTTTCAATTCCTCTTGTATGCGAGGGTGCACAGGTTGTACTGTAATTCTAAAAATGAATCGTATATTAAAGGATTTTTAGTAAACCAAAATAACTATGACAATACTGAAATGTTTCAAATACATTAATTATTTATAGATAACTCACCCTTTCAATTTTTTCCCCTTAGTTTTCTCTTCTGGTTTCTTTGAATTTTTTTTGGCCCTAAGCAATTTTAATCTTTTCTCCCTAGTTCCTCTACGTGCTGCATAGTCACGAACTTGAATGAAGTTAATATTTACGCGTGTCAAATTACTAGTAACCAATTGATATGACTTGAAATTGAAGAGTTTCATAAAATTTACTGAAACAAAAACATTATTGGTGCAGACCCGTAACCTAACACACAATGTTTCCAATCAAATTAGTGCCAAGAACACAATATGGACTGAAACTAATATAAACTTTATGTGCATATTTTATTCGGGCAACGAATTGTCTATTTTATATTTATATTGCATTAACATACGTATATTTAATTTCTAGTAATATGAGACATGCTCACCTGCACACGATGCCATTTTGTTTGATTTCGGCTCTTTTCGGAGAGCTTCGCGGGTCAACAACCAATCCAATGGAGGAAATTTTCTCCGACTTCTTTCAATAAATGGCGAAGTTGTGTTTGTCAAGATAGGTTTGTTTACTGTGAAATATCGCCAATATTTAATTACAATCAAGAGTTTGGCGTGTGTTCAGAGGTAGATGAAGGTGGGTGGTAGTCTGGCGAATTAATTTTTGATCTTCCTGTTAACCGTGCGAGTGATATTTACGCTACATTCCAACTGCGAAAACACTTTGCATGTATGATGGAATTGACAAGAAGGTGCCATCTGTGCCCCTTTCGTGTTTCATTAATTTTAATTTATCCTCTGAATCAAACTTATGTAGTGTGTAATAATTTAATATATTCGAGCAAGACCAGATACCGAAATATTCGTTTGTTCGTTCATCCAGTAATGGTAGAACATCATCTATTGCCAACTCTACATGCAATTAGTCTTCAGTGTACAATCATGTTATTCATGATGTTTTTGTGTTAATAAGGGAATAGTAAGAGCTGTTATCACGCAATACAATGTAGAAATAATTGTAGTTCTCAAATAAACAGTAGATATTGGTAATTTGTCTTGAAGAATATTGTAAGACCCATAAATGTAGTAGAATATTTATTGAAGCTTATTTTCCAAGATATTTGTTTAAAATAGTAAATAATGCTAGTATATAACTTTTAAATCACTATATATTATATTTTAATGCAGTAAATAGTTAATTTTGTGTTTTGAATATTACTACTACTCATTTTGACATGAGCAATGTGCTAAATTCATATTTTGTTGCATTGTACATTCACACTCCTTTCTATTTGTTATTGTATTTAAAACATTAACATTGGTGTATTAGAGAGCATATAACACATTAAAGAAAGAAAAGAATGAATTGGTGATTTCAGGAATTCTGTTAATTTCAGTAATTCTTCGTGTTATACATTACTGTAATGTTTTACCATAAATAAGAACTAAACTCTGCTTCTTAACAACATCAGAATTTTATGTTTTTACAATTTTTTAAACCCATTTCGTATTAGTTTGTTGAAAAGGAAATTAATGCCAGTCATTAATAGAAAATTTTTATTCGTAATAATTATTGACCTTGCTAATCAGCACATTATTATTGGTTTAAAATAACTTGTTTGAAAACTAAAAGTGATGTCCGTTTAAATTCATTTTTCTTCAAAGCTAAATATAATTTGAGGTTAGTTAAATCAACATTAAAGACAATTTTCAGTTCATCAGTGAACTTGAATTTGTTTTAAGGCATTTGTATAGGTTATTTTGTGTTTGACAATTCTTTTCTCATGGAGAGTGTTTCAGAATAAAATTGGTTGGAGTAATTGTTTTTACTGGAAATAAATTATTCTTTTGAAATTAGAGTATGCATCTGAAGTAGTTTGTAAAATTGCACGTCTCTGTATTTAAAATGGTTACTGGTTTATAATGGATAAGGAATAAGACAGGTTCAGTTCATAGGTAACTTTCAAGAATATAAATTCATTACGTGAAGTTTGTGGGATATAAAGTATATTAAAACTGTAGGTTCATGATTTGATCGAAATATTTGCTTATTAATAATATTATTATTATTTATATAAAGTTTGTATATTAAGTGTCTTTTTATTGTTTGGAGGTCAACAAATGTTATAATGAAAGTTTCTAGCTTTGTATTATTTTAATTATTTATTGTATACTGTATTACGGATCTAATTTTGCACAGAAAGATTATAGCCCTTGCTTCAGAACCAGTTATTCAAACATTTTAGGATAAAAAAATTTAGTTTGTTCTTGAATGTTGTTATGGGTTTTAACCAAGTACTTGATTTGAGATTACTTCATCTTATTTATTAATTTTCATCTCCTGTGTGTGATAGTTATGGCTTCTTAACCTTTCATTGAACATTGTGATTCTGAATAATTTGAAAGCATTTTCATAAGTTTTTATTTCTCCTTGAGCAATGATTTCACCTCTTTCTCTTCCTTTTCCCTCTTTTTCTTCTGAATTTTGCTATCTCTTCCTCTTCTCCTTTCTTTCTTTCCTTCCGAGGCATTCTTTTAATTGTTCTGTATTTTGTATGTGACTTCTTACATAAAATGTAATCACAGTCATTTATACAAAAAGCTGTGACACAATGAGTAAACTAGAATTTCGGCTTTCTTTTTGTTTCCTTTGATGTCCTTTGTATAATTGTATTGCACTCATTTTATTTTTCTCTTAATTTTTGTTAATTTTTTTTGCATTTCTCTAGGATTTAGCATGTCTCGCAACCACAAGGACAAGTATGAAAACTGTAATCCGCGTCGTGCACACACCATCATGTCCGCGGAGGACGCAGCTGCTGGAAAGAAATCTCATTGGCCGGAACTGGAGATAACAGGTTTGATATTCTTTTGAAGCTGTGAAATAAAAATGCATTTTCTCCAAGTTTTAATGTAAACCTAGTTTGATCATCTGATACTTCATTGCATTAAACAATTCTTTTCGTTTTGATACCTCTGACCCAATTTGTGTTTATTCGTCTTCATTGTTTGGAGTCAGCTGTTACCCCCTAGTTCTATTACTGCAACTCAGGTTTTCTTCTTATATCAAATTAACACAATTCTCTATGTTGAAAGAGATTCTGAAATAAAAATTAGTTGGAATGCCAGTTTATTTAGGTTACAGAGTAGTTATATACCTATTTTGATTTTACCAGTTCTGGATATATGTTTTTTGAGGATGTTTGTCATTTCACTTGGAAATAACTGACAATGTATGTTAACTTACTTAAGTTTATTTAGAAATAACTTGCATAGTTAATTAATTTTCATTGTAATTTAATTTCCTTCTTTTTGTTTTTAAATTTAGGGACTATCCGGAATTTAAGCCCAAATTTGTGGCAGCTCACTCATCTCACTTCTTTGTACCTGAATGACAACTGCCTTTCTCGCATCCCGCCGGACATCTGTCGTCTGGTGAACCTGCGCGCGCTCGACCTGTCCAGCAATAAGCTGCGCAGCCTGCCTGCTGAGCTGGGCGAGCTCATCTACCTCAGGTATTGCACAATATCTGTTGTTGTTATGTTGTTTTTTTTACAGGAAAAACAATCTTTCTTTGGAGATGACAAGGATGGCTGAATAATTTCTAAAGCCAATAATTAGACTGTTAACTATCAAATTCTACGTTCATAATTTGAATTTAAAGTGGTTAAATACATTGTGTTATATTGAAAATCAGACCATTTTACTCATATAAACAGGGTCCGAATTTTATATTTATTACTATATTTTCGGTTGTAATAAAACACAAAAGTTTTAAATACATATTGTAAGTTTTCTTCGTTTCAAATTTCTTGTATGATTTTAATAAACTTTTTACTGTGAAAATGGTTTTAGCATTATTCCGTAGTATGTTACAGAGTCTTACACATGTAAACACAATTATTGTACATATCACACACCACTATTGTTGGTGGATTTATTGTAATAAAATTTTCTTTAAGTGTCTTCAGAAATTTAATTGATTTGAAAAAAATGTTTTACATACTAATATTAATAAATCATGACTTATCTTTTCTGTAGAAGTATACAATAAGCTTTTAATTTGAATGAGAAAGAATAAAAAATAGCATGGCATTAGTCTACTTATTTTTGCCTACAACTTAAAATGGTGTCAAATTGTTATACTCAGACATTGTCAATATTAAAAAAGTTAGTAGGATTGCTTTAAAATGTTTTATCAATGGATTGTAAATCCCAGAATAGCACTGTTACATTTGTGTTCACATATTCATTCTTGTTCAAATTTACTAGCACTCGTTATTAAAGCATTATTTAATTTAATTCATTAGCCACCAACCTTGGGTCTTCCCAAATTTGACCCAAGGCAATTTGTTCATTTTAAACTATGCCCCAATTGATTTGATTTCCTGTTTATCAGACAGTGCTCAGTGGGGTTGCTTTACCTTCTAATTTGTTAAAAAAATTTACCTTGCCAATTAAGAACTGCTTATGTGTACAGAATAACTTGTTTGACCCAAGGGTTGTAGAACTTTAAATACAGTTTCACGTACATACATTCAGTAGAATTTCAGAAGACTGTTTTTAGAAACGGTAGACTCCATTAGGTTGAGAATGAACTTGAGAATTTAAGATGGGCTTTGCATCCTTCCACTACAATTTTAGAACTTGTTACAACATTGGTTGGTGTTAAAGCCATACAAGACAGAAGAGAGAGGGGTATCCAAGTAAGAAAAATGGAAGATTAAGTGCCTTCTTGGAAATTTAAAACATTGGAAAGCAAAGAGGAATTTAATTACCATACAGCAACACATCTTTATTGAATTTTATTCCATTTTAACTCATCTTTAATCATACGAGGTGTTTATTCTTAGGTTGCAGTTTACTGTTTTACAGATATAGAGGTACAGATAGTTTTTTTCCTTTTGAGCATAAGCTAGTGACTAACTTATTCCCCTTCTCTTCCTTTCTCTGCTTTTCCCTGTACTCAGACTTTCTGCATTCTCCAACTTTTCCATTTCTTTTTTTTCTTTTAACTGTTACTTTCGTCACTGTTACCCATATCTCTCATTTACATTCATCCCTTTCCAAATTTCTCTATTCATTTATTTTCATTTAAATGTATTTTACCCATTTTCAATTTGTCTATCTACTCATATTTCTCAAACTACTTTTTCACCCCTCGCCATTTCTGTTTCTTATCTCCCTAACTTCCTTCTCTCCAGTTACTGTTCTTCCCCACAAACCTCCACAGTAACCTTTTTTCCCATTTAACCAGGAACAGTCCCCATTCTGCATACTCCCATTTCCCATGTCTCCTCTCACATTCCGCCTCGCTTGCTTCTTTTTTCTCCTGCCCCTTTTTTCCACGCATCTCTCCATTCTGACTCTCGTCTTTGTCACTACCTTCAGTTCCCCTTCCTCCTCTCTATCTTTTTCTCTCTCTGATCTGTCACCCTTTTACAATTTCTTCTGTCTATTGTTTCACCTTTTTGTCTTCCTTTCTATTTTTCTTTTTCCCCTCTCTTTTTTTCTCTTCTCATCTCTCTGTTCTACGGTTTATTGCATTTGTCATTCTTCACATCTTCACACCCCTTCCTTCTGCTACTCTGCCCACCTTCCCCTTCTCCCTCTTTTCTTATCTCTCCCTTCTGTGATTTTTTTAAACCTCTCGCTTCTGTTCCTTTTTTCGTCTCTCTTTTCCATCTTCCCATTGCTTATGACCATCTTCCCATTTATGTCTCTCTTCACATCTCTCTCTTCAGCCTTTCTGCCATTAATTTAGTCTCTCTCTTCAGTCCTTTATTCATTCCCTCATCTGTCAATCATCCACTTTCTCTCTTTGTCCTTCATTCAGTCTCCCATCTACCCTTATTCCTGTCTCTCTCTACTGTTCCAATCTATCTTTTCTCTCCAAACTCTCTCTTCTGCCAAACGCTTCCAAATGCTCTTGCCCCTCTCCCAATCCCACTGTTCTGTCCCTTGCCCCAATCATTATCTTGTCCCCTCTTTTAATTTATCTTCTGTTCCCCCTCCTAATATTTCTCATCTGTCCCCTCTCCAATTCTTTCTTTTATCTCTTCAAATCCCTCTTCTCTTCCCTTCCCTATTTCCTTCACTTTCCTTTTCTCCGTTTATCTTTTTGTCCTTTCCCTCTCTTACCTCCTTCCTTTTCTTCCTCTTCCCAATTAAATCTCATTCTTTTACTTCTGGATTATTGTAGCACAAGTAAAAGTGTACTGATTTAAACTTTCCCCCATTTATCACAGTTTTTTTTACAGATTTTGAAGAGAAAAAATCAAATTAATTTTTCCCCTTATTTCCCTATACATGTTTCCACATGCCTTGTCTCCTTCTTCCCAAGACTCCCTATCTCATAGTTTCTCTCTTCCCTTCACTTACATCCATTGTCTTCCCCCTCCCTCGTCTCCCTCCTCCCTTGCCTTTCTCATCTTTTGTCTCCCTCTTCCCTTGTCCCGTACTTTCTTCTTCCGTGGTCTTGGCTCTCCCATGCCATCACCCCTTTGCCACTCTCCAATGTTGTCACCTCCTCCATGGTCTCCATCCTATTTTGCTTCTTCATTCTTTGTTTCTCTTTACCCATGTCTCCCTCTTCTCTTGTCTGTAAATCCTGTGTCTGCTTCAATTGTCTCTTACATTTGACCTCCCTTGTCTCTGTCTCTTGTTCCCCTTTCTTTTCCTTCCTCATTCTTTTCTCTTTTCTCCCTCTTCTCCATCTTACCTCTGTCTTCCCTTCTCTCTTCTCTTGTCTTCCTATCCCCTACTCTCCCGCTTCCCCTTTCTCTTACCTTTGTCTTCCCTTGGCCCTTCCTCTCTTCTCGTCCCCCTCTTGCCTTGTCCCCTGTTGTATCCATGTTCTTTTGTGTTTCTCTTTCATAGTCTTCCTCTTACCTTCTCTCCCTCTTTCAATCACTGTTTTAGGTCCCCTCCTTTCCCATCTCTTCTCTCCCTCTTCCCAATTCTCTCTTTTCTTTCCCTTCTCTCCCTCTCCCATTACTCTTCTCCCCTTCTCTCTATTTCCTCTCTCTATTTCATTCTCTCTTTCATTCTCACTCTCTCTATTTCATTCTCACTCTCTCTATTTCATTCTCTCTCTCTATTTCATTCTCTCTCTCTATTTCATTCTCTCTCTCTATTTCATTCTCTCTCTCTCTATTTCATTCTCTCTCTCTCTATTTCATTCTCTCTCTCTCTCTATTTCATTCTCTCTCTCTCTCTATTTCATTCTCTCTCTCTCTCTCTCTCTATTTCATTCTCTCTCTCTCTCTTTCTTTCCTGCCCTGATCTACACTTCTCCCCCATATGTCACATACAACCTTTATTGTTTAATATGAAAATAAATTCAAATAACTTTCCATTGCCTCCCTCTTCCCAGGTTTCCCACTTTCCTCCTCCCCTTAACTCCTTCTCTTATCTTCGTTTGTCTCCCTCTTCTTTTTCCTCTCTCTTCCCGTGCCTCCTACTTTCCTCTTTGCCCATCGTTCACATCTCTCTTTTTGCCCATATTTCTCTTATCTCTCCTACTTCTGTCACTTTTTGACCATCTTTCTCTCCCTCTTCTCGATTTTGCCCATTTTTTCATCACTCTCCCACTTCTGTATTTTGTCAATTTTGTCATCTCTCTCCCACTTCCCCGTTTTGGCCATTTTCTCTTCTCTCTTCCACTTCTCTCTTTTTCCCATTTTCTCCCCTATTTCTGCTTATCTTTCTCTTTTCTCTCAGCCCACAATACACCATCTCTCCATCTTTCTCTCCCTCTTTCATATTTCTTGTGTCTTCTTCCATATCTTTATTCTTGTCTCTCTCCTCCATTCCTTCTTGACCCATGTCTTAGTGTTTTATTTCATCCCTTTTTTCAGTTTTTTCTCAACCCCTGTTTTTTCATCTCTTTCCCTTTACTTTCTCGACTTGCTAAGTACTTAGTAAAAAGTAATGTAATGCTGCGCCGAAAATTGGAGATTTTTCGACAGAAAATATCGCATTGTGGGCCTGGTATCAAAAAAAGGACAAATCTTTCTTCCATGTTTAGCGAATTACTGCTTTCCAACACGTTTTGTGGTCAGAAACCCTTTTGTATGTCCTTCATACCGCTTGATTGTTTGACGACAAAACGACTAACCTACCGTACGTCCTTCCATGGTCAAGGCTGTCGTCTAAACCGTTAGGTGATATTTTTCAATATTGATACTCCCCAATAGATCTGGGTGATCTCGAGAACCTGATATTTTTATTTTGAAGGGTATTTTATAGTGAGCCTCAACATTTTAAAAATGTTCTAAAAAATGGCCAAATGTTTTCATTAAACTTTTTGTTCTGACGACATTGAAAGAAATGGCGCGGCCTCGTTTTCGACATTACGATTTTTTCTATATTCCAAAAGTTAACATTTTTTCGCGTCTTCGTACAGCTATAATAATGTAGATAGTGATATTTTCCTTTACAAAATGTGCTCTTAAAGAGCAATATTTTCGAAAATTTCACAAAATTAAAATTTTTAATAAAAAAAAGAGAAACTTGAACTTTGAGCATATAATTTTTTGCCTTTCATGATGCGACTTACATAAAGAAAAACATTCAAAATCGGCTTTTCGTGAGTTGAAGCAGAAGTCCTTCAATAATTGCTCAGGTCCCATTTTCGGGGAATTTCTTTACTTTCGAAAAGTAAAACTACGAAATATATGATAGAAATTCTTTCTTATGGAATTTGTTCTTTAAAACAAATCTTGAAATTTTTATGAAACAATCTGAATTTTTGAAAATTGCGAATGCAATTGCCCAACTTTGTTTACAAAGTACAAAGGAAGGTTGAGTTTAGCTATGATGCTGGTTGTGTAGGAATATTGCGAATGGAGTGCCACCTCTAACAACCCCTGTTTGAAATCCTACTCGTGGAAAAAAATATCCTAGATGGAAACACTTTTATATTTTAATATTGTATGGCCTTCATAAATAATGCGAGAAAATGTGCTCTTGTAGGACATCTAGTTTTCTTTCTCTATAATACATTCTAATATAGTACAGAGAAAATAATGCAGCAGAAGAATGTGGCCATTTTTCGTCAGAAAAACTCGTTTTGGAGGGTCACTGATGTCGAAAAAAGGGATAGAGCTTGCGATAATAGTTATTTAATAATTTTGTCGTTTTTACTAAATTTCTTCGTTGAACACACCGTGTAGTCTGATTCTCCGTTTTATGATTCCATGATACCGAAAACCTGGATTATGGCAAAACTCGGGGTGTTTTTGCTTTCTTTTCCGCAACTTATGATGGAACTCTCAGGAAAGCAGCTTTTACACCCTTGCCGGCTTAGGAACTCAGGTTTATGACTGTTACGCAAATAATTTGTTATTCTTTCCGGACAAGGGTTGTAGAACTTTAACTACAGGGTTTCACGGTTACATACATCAGGTAGACTCCAGAGGATGTTGTTATAAACGGTGACCCTCCATAGGGTGAGGATAAATCGAAATTGAGAGCTAAGATGGGCTATCTGGCATCCTTATCAAGCACCTCTCACGGAGAAACAAAATTTTCATGTAACATCTTGTTACAACATTGGTATGGATGTGGTTATTACGCCATATACAGACAGAAGAGAGAGGGGTATCAAGTAAGACAATTGAGAAAGTGAGAAGTTCAAGCCGTTTATCGTGAAATATTATAGAAATAGCGCGCAAATTGAGAAGTGCTAAGAGAAGGAAATTGCATTAAGTCCACGCGAATTTCAAGCAGAACACACTCTTTCTTGAATTTTTATTCCATTTATAACTCATTTTTTCGCATATTCAGAAACGTTCACAGGCAAAGCCTGTTCTTATGTCTGTAGGCCTGGAGTGTTCGTTCTGTTTTACACAAGATCTAACCGAGGTAACAACAGACTCAAAGTCTCTTTTTTTCAAGTGTAATTGATTCGAAGACAAGTCGCATAGCGCTATGACTGTGTAATACGAATCTATATCTTTTTTCCATTCAAATCTTGATTCCTTTTAGATATATGCCCATCGCGCCTAGGCCTTGTATTGATTGTTCTGCCGCAACTGGTCCATCGGTGTACTTCTGGTACTTGGACTATGGTCTTAACACACTTTTTCTCACTTTTTGTTTATATTTATCTTTTTACAGACTCATGGGATTATACTGGTTTCTCATTGTTATTTAATGAACCTGTAAGAAATGTATTTTGTTCTCTATCTTTAGTTTATCTATTTACATCGTGCAATACTAACGCAAGTTATTGTTTTCGCCGAAATTTGCTTCGGCGCGCAATCTTGCAGTTATCCCTATCTTGCGGCTCATTACGATGATTGGGCAACGCTGTTTTATTCTCACATCTTTTTTTCTCTACTCTTTGATTTTGCTATAATGGCCGTATGACGACGCACAGGCACAGCGCTCTCGCCTACTCTCAGATTCGCGCGTTTCTCAACGAAATGTCGATGAAACAATTTCTTCGGAATTTACATTTACCACTGTTTACTGGTATTGTCTCCCCAATACTTTAAAGAATTTGATCTAATTCTCAAGCCAACAACATTCTTAACAATTAGGTTTGTGCGGATTCTAGGCAAACATCCCATTTCATCAAACACTAGGGCTCATTTTCTAGAATATAGGGTAGGGGCTACAGCACGGCCAGAAGTGATCGCCGGGCGTCGCATCCCCATTGGCCCCTAATTTCTGTTTTCTATCCGGAACACGAAAATCGCCTAACTTTCCTTCTCCTCCCGTTTAGCTGGTTTCGTCTCAATTTTCTCACATGCACTGATCAAACTGGAAAGGAGAGACTGTACATACCTGACAACGTAGCCTTAGGTCTGGTTCACATTATGCCTGATAGCTTTTTGACCATACAGATATCTTTTATTCACCACACCTAAAGACCGGTCTGGCTAACACGGCCGCAAGTGTTAGTAACTTCATTACATTAAGTTTCTAACACTCCAATCTTAAACCATCGCAAACTTGGAAATAACACGCTCACCCCACCAAATGGATATTCTAGCAGCTCTACGGCGGGAAAAAAATGTCTAACAACTTATTTTACACACTAGAAAATGGAACTCATCATTCCTGCCCCCCAATCACGAACACTTGGGTATTCTCTGCCAAAATTTATTAATTCTTTAACACAGGATTTTTTGCGTCATCGAGGTCTTTGCTACTTATACATTTTCCAAAATAATTTCTTGATCTACAAAAACAATACTCTTATTTGGAGCACCGAACAGAGTGCCTCTCTACCTTAGTTTTTCGGAATACCTCACGCTAAATTTGGCCTTAAAACAAAAAATAGACACTTATTAAAATTGCTGTTGACCTTGCGTGAATTTTTATCAAAAATAGCATTTAATTTCTATACACAATACTGAGGCTCTCAAATCTTTTACTTTTAGATTGGAGTCTTCGGTAACAATTTGGGCCATCATTGGGCTCATTGCAATCCGCTAACATTGAACACTGCAGAGGCCTCACAACTTACAGGGACGACACTCCTTAACAACTCCTTCGTCCCTCTCTCCAATTGACATACCGTTGAATCTTTTCTGCTGTATCTCCCTTCTTGACATTTACTCTCGACTGTTACGAAGCCGCTTTTTACAATTTCTTTGTATATTGTTTTCCTACAACCTTTTTTGTCTCCTGCTTGGTTGTCACTAGTGTTTTCACTATTTGTTGGTGCAAATCTACCCTCTCAGATCTCTTTTCTATGACCTACCAGATCACTTTATTGGCACGCTTCATAATTATTGGAAATTAACGCTAGCTCTCGATGTACTACTTATACTTCTCTGTGATGATTGATAATATTAAATTTTTAAAATGGAACATGAATTCTATAAATTTACAATTAATCAATACCAAATCATTAATAATTATAATAAATAATCCTACAATAATAATAATAATACACCTCCTTACTCCCTCTACCCCCAAAACTAAAATATCCACTGGTTTGTACTTATTTAAACTCTGTTTGTTGTGTTTTTTCAGCCTGCCCTATGCATTTGGAACGCTTTTCCACTTAAGTAATCTCCACACTTTTTCCACTCTTGCATACTATGCTCTTTACTCTTCCCTTATGAAATAATTATCTTTAAACTATCACTTATTCCTCTCCCTTTGACGGTCCGTGTAGTATGTACACTTTTTTAGATTAAGATAACCCTCGTTTAGCTGCAATTCAATTTCAGCTGGTCACTCTTATGGGGCGTTCCCTGTTGAATGGGTAATAATTCGTGTTCTCTTTATCAATAGCCAAATTTCATTTCTCCCGGGAGAGCTTTCACTGGGGCAAATATTGCACGCAGCTCCACAATTATGGGATGCTCTGCACTAAACACACCATTTATGTCTCTCCTTCCACTCTCTCTCTTCAGCCTGTTCTCTTGAATTGAATTTTGTCTCTCTCTTTCAGTCCTCTAATATGATTATGAAGTACTACATAATTCTAGAAGCAGGGTCTTTCCGGCCACCCATATGCGCTTACTTACCATTCACGAACTGATTTAAACTTGTTGAAGTGCAGCTTCAAAGGGAAACCCACAGTTTATTGTCTCAATTCATCCAATCGCTGCATGTCATCGCATTTGAGACATTTTCAAACAGGTAAATCAATTACATGCAAATCATTTTCTCTGCTACAATTTATACCAATTATTTGGTTCTCTGCATTCCTCACAACTTGACTTTTGCATTTATTTCCGTCAATGTCCCAACCATTAAATAACTTAAAGTCCTTAATAAAAAAATCATTCGGTATATTGCAATAGTAATTTCCATTTTCAGCTCTGCTAATTTTCTCGTCACGAAACTGTCATTAATGGTTCGACATCCAACTCCTTATCTTTTCTCTCCACAACTATACGCAAATCAACACATTTCATCTCTGCGAAATTGTTTGTTCTGTCCTTGCTTCCCAGAAATCTCACATCTCATCGCTCAGGATAACAGTCTATCACTTGTCTTTAACTCCATGGCACCACTCAAAATCTCTCGAAGTACAGAGCTGCTGCCTATCAGATATGCGGATATTCTCTCGAGATAACTGGACATACTTTGCACAATTTTTATTTTGTTTACATTAATTTAAATTATTTTATTCTGAAATGGTTGAATTCAGCAATGAATCTCCACTTAGGTCATTTAATTTTTGTTGGCTGGGCATCAATCCGGTTGGACGTGTTTACGCCGCGCTCGATGTTCATGGTGGCCTCATCACATCTGAATATTCATGAATGCTCATTCGCCACCAATGACATCGACGCGGTCTCGTTCCAGATAGCCAGCCAACATAACTCCGTGGCCTCCGCCGTGTGAAGCCTACTCCGCAATCATCCACAGACATTCATTATAATTCCTCTTTTTTCTTACTTTGTAAATTATCTTACTTGTCAATTTTTCTAAAGATGTGTCATAGTTTCTAATTATCTTATCCCTTTTGTGGGCTTCAAATTTCAATGTTTGAACCCTTGTCACACTAACTCGGCTCTTCATTCATTCTTCACTTCATCCTACTATTCCTAATAGCACTATATTCTTTATTTCACTTTTACCGTCTTTATTTTTAATTTTCCCATTTTTTTTCTAGTGATGGCCTCATCCCTCCCCTCCCTCGGAATAGTAGGCGTAACGCGTTGGTAACAGGGCAAAACTGTCCGCTTGCTGCGCGCCTGGGGCCGAAGAGGGGCGGCCGTTCACACGTCGCGGCTCTTCATTTCGGGCTGACATTTTAATACAATCGCCGCGGGGGGCGTATCGAAATTGCATTCTTGCATAGACACGACTTCTGGACTCCTGCCCGGCTGGGATGGGGTACTGCGGGGAACAGTGAACGAAAAAGCGCCAGTCGGGTCTTTCGATGCGGGGATGGGGGATCCTGCGCCGAGTCCTTCGCTGCTCTGCGAGCCCCAGCCTTCAACGTTCTTCGCAACCGTCTAGTTATAGTCCTTCTACCGTCCCCAGATTTTAGGAGACAACCTGAGAAAAAATTCCCGGATTAATTTTTTCCCCTTATTCCCTATACTGGTTTCCAACAACATGCCTTGTCTTCCTTTCCAGATTCCCTCTTCATAGTTTCCTCCTCTTCTCGCTGCCTCCCGTGTGCAGCAGGGGTAAGTATCGCTGAAAAATGGTGGGCGTATCGGCGGGCGAAGAAGTATTATAACAAGAGAGGACAAGGCTGTGTACTTGCATTTCGATAGTTCAAATCTCACTCCATTGCAAACGCTCAATTCCAAGGACACCTCTAAACTGTGCAAGTTATGTCTGTGCTCACAATAGCATTTTTGCCTAATCCTATCGTCTCCACATTGCACTCCTTGTCCGGTACTTTCTTCTGCTTCACACCGGGATGGGTCGCTAAGTTTCTTGGGGGCGTCTCTGCCCGCAAGATGCCATCATTCAGACCCCTTCTGTCTGGTGCTCCCTGGACATGCACTCTGGAGATGTCTAGCATAGGCCCGACTGCCTTCTGATCCGCGCACTTATCCCGGTTTCTTCCAATCAACACCCGAGGAGACAAATGGTTTTGTCCCAGAGCAGAAACTTAACAAACGGGCTATGGACGTGGCAAATTTTTTCCCTTTCCCTTATTCTTAATCCATACGTTACTTACATACACACGAATTACATACACTACTAACAACAACCAGCGTCGGGGGCTTAGCTATCCGGCTGGGCCGGTGCCTGCCGGTGGGAGATACTTGGTTCGGGGAAACCCCCCGCCAGCCGACTGGGAGGGTCGACACCAGATCCCAACGCATCCAGAGGGGGAATATCGATAGTAACTTTCGTAGTGATTTCAGTTTCTTAAGTTCACGCTCATGGTCGTCCAATCCTAATTATTGCTTGCTTCGATCTTTGTTTCTCCTGTTACGCCCTGGTTCCCTCTTCTCTTGGTCTGGTAAATCGTGTTGGCTTAATTTTTTGACAATTTAGGACCTCCCGATTGTCGAAATGTTGTGGTTTCTGACTGTCTCATCTTGTATCTCCGTTTAGAGGACCACATGTCCAAACTGATTTCCCTGCATTTTACATGATTGAGAGGACATCATGCTTAAATACGATCTGGAGAAAACTTAGAAATGCTCTTTTTTCCCTCTTAACCACTTACATTCAACTGAGTTCTATTTTGGGAAAAAATTACTATAATTTATCTTATTCCAGTTTTTCTCGCAAGTCTTCTAGTTCAAGACTTCAGGCTATTAGTCACTACATGGTAATTGGGAAAACTATTACAAATTACACACAATTTATTCTGGAGATTTTCAATATAGCTGTCACCTTTCTACCTCTTTCCTGTTTCTCATCCAACCTTCCTTTTGACACAACTGATGATCTTGTATGGCTCGGTTTTGACTATCATGCATAAAATAATTCAAATGGTAGAGCACATAATTTGCAATTATCCTTTCCTATCCTCTGCTTATATCACTCTGTTAGCACGCCAATATATTTATAGTTCTTCTCATCAGATAGTTAGGTTGCCACAATCGTTTACATATGTGTCATTTCTCGGGTCAGTTTTTCTTTTACTCTAGTAAGATCTCTATGTCAATTTAAAAATCTTCTCGCAGTTGGTCTCCTATATCGCCAATGAAACCTCAACACCTCTGGCATTTCACGTCCAATTAGAATGCACCAATGGTATCTTTTCCCTTCAACAAACAGAAGATCAATAATAATTTTAATTTTACTTTGCTTCCCAATAAAATGAATCCAAAATTTGTGCTAATCCGCTACCTATGGTTTTGGATCATTCCCAATTTTTAACGTTTCTTATGAAAACATCCAACTAGTAAATGTGAATTCTACTCTTTCAAAAATAGTCTAATTTACCCCTCTTACCCTGTTATTTTCTGAGACTCCCTTAACCAATTACTCCAAATTCATCCTTCGTTTTAAGGCGAGTATTAAATCAAACTGCCCAATTTCAAATTCTTTGCCGACTTACCATATCTACAAAAGGGACAGAATTACCTTCAATGCTCAAGTCCAAACCTTCCTATCTTTTGCATATACTTTACTTAATTAATTCTCTGGTAAATCACTAGAAATGTCTTTTTGGGTCCCACTCCTATTAATGTTCTCCAACATTCAATTTATTTATATCATACATTTTCTCTTGTCTTACATATACAATAGACTATCTTAAACACTAATCAAACCTGTTTAAAGAAAACCACATTACATATTCCATCTCAAGGATTCTTCTCCCACCCTTAATGTACTATTGCTGATCATGCATGTGGAGCATCTATCATTCCCTTCCCTCTCTAAATTTCATTTCTCGACAATTTGTGCAATTGTATATAGACACATTGGCGTTTCCTTATGTTCTCTCTTTCAAGTCTCTCATTTTCTAAATCTTTTACAAGGATTTATTCATAGTGTGATGTTGCCTTTATTTCCTGATTCAATCATTTATGATCAAGTTCCATCGCATGTCCTACCTTCTATTTCATTTTCGGTTCCACAGTCTTGCTTCCTCTACTTACATGTAAGTGAGCCAATGTCTCCTGCTGCGGTACCTTCTCTATTATCTAAGGTCTCTTCCTCTTCTCTCTCTTTACTATGCGCCAGGATTCCTTCTGAGTGCGAGTTGTCCTCCTGCCAGCTCCTCAATGAACGCTGCTATCGCCTGTCGATGCTAGCTATTTTGCCAAGTTCATATTATGGTCACCGTCTCTACCGCTCTATGCTAAGCATTTATTATATTTCAGGATTCTCGCTGTCAACTCCTTCAAATACTAACGAGATAAACATTTCATTCTCTCTTCTCATCTTTTAATTCTTTTCTCTTCTATTTCATTCTCATCAATTAATTTCTTTTCCTAATCTATTCTCTCATTTTTCTTCCAATCTTAATAATTATCCTACCTCACATAACTACATTCCTTATGTGGACTCTCTCTCATAAAACCTCTCCAAGACTCAACTAGTTATCTAAGTTCTTCTCTTGTTTCATACACTAAGCAAATGTACTCGATGCATTCTCTATAGCAATATGGTAAAGCATGGTGTGAAATATCTTTTTTCTCTAGACAGGCCTTTATTTAGCTTTCCTATTCTCTCCTGGTCTCTCTAATCTGGAATTATGAACGCCTAACCAATAGGGGTCCGCTATCTCTCTAATCATGGTAATCACTATCCATTCTCTCTTCTCTCTATTTCATTCTCTCTCTGCTCTCTTTCTCATCTCTCTCTCTTATTAATTCTCCTCTCTCTCTATTTCATCTCTCTCTCTTATTTTTCAGTTACACACTACTGTCTCCTTTAATGATAACTTAGGATATAAAAATTATTATTTCATATTCTATTTTAAGTGGTGGATACGGGTGCGCAGTTGGGAAGGAAAGGCAGTCCTCTGCGGGGCAATTGAAGGGCGGGATGTCTCGGGGGAAGTTTGTCGGGGTAGACTGTTGGCTGGGGTGCGTTGCTGCGGGCTGATTGAAATTCAAATTCTCTCTCGAATCTTCTCGGCATAAAGGGTGAGGGCGGAAGGGGGGCGGGGCGAGATGCGTGTGAGTGGTAGGGCGGGTCGCTGGACAGAGTGGGCGTTGGACCGTCGGCGGTGGTATGGTAAGTGGCTTGGGCATGGCATTAGGGCGGGGGGTGGAACGGTTCTCTGTCCGGTCTGGTGTGGACAGGGCGCGTGGTGGATCATAATCGCTGGCGGAATGGGCTTGCTCCTCAAGGCGGTCGGGCTGTGAAGGATTTGTGCGGGGGTATGGTGAGGCGGTCGGGTGTCTGCAAGGTCTCTCGCGGGGGTCGGAAAGGCGGGGGTCGCCGGGAGGATGGGAGGCTCATAGAACGGGGGCGGGTAAATGTTCACGGTTGGCTATGCGGGCTCGTAACGTCGCGTTGCTGCGGCGGGGCGTGACTAGGATTGACAATCGTCTCGGGTCGTCGCCGGGAACCTAAGATGTTGTCATTTGTCGTCGCGGCTCTCTCTTCGGGCCAATTGATCGTATTTCATTCTCGCTTCGGCTCTCTCTTTAGGTTGGCTTCATTCTCAGTTGCGGGCAATCTCCTCATATTTATCGATTCTCCCTCCTCTCTCTCTCTATTTCATTCTCTCGTCTCTCATCGTCTCTCTATTTCATTCTCTCTCTTCTTCTCTCTCTCCTATTTCATTCTCTCTCTCTCTCTCTCTCTATTTCATTCTCTCTCTCATTCTTTTCTTCCTGCCTGATCTACAACTTCCCCATATGTCCAATACAACTTTATTGTTAAATAATGAAAATAAATTCAATAACCTTTCCAATTGCCATCGCTCTTCCAGGTTTCTTTCCCTCTCTTACTCCTCCGCTTTCACTCCCTTGCTTCTTATCTTTCGTTTGTCTCACCTCTTCTTTTTTCCTCTTCTCTGCCGCAGTCTCTACTTTCCCTCTTCCTCGTTGCACATCATACGTCATGTTGTAATGCATCATCTCTATCTCTTACTTCTTTGGCGCAATTTTCTGGACTATCTCTTCCCTATCTCAATCGTCTATTTCGCTTCTTCTTCCGCTCGTACCTCTGATTTTGCGGCCAGCATTTTTTTTTCATCACTCTGGCGGCACTTCTGCCCCTATTTGATTTTGTCACATTTTTGTCATCGTCTTCTGCTCTCCGCCAGAATTCCCCGTTTTTGGCCCATTTTCGTCCCTCTCTCTCTTATCTCTGTGGCGCACTTCTCTTCTACATCCTTTTCTCTTTTCCCATTTTCTCCTCTATTTCTGCTTATCTTTCTCTTTTCTCTCAGCCCACAGAACAGCATCATCTCTCCATCTTTCTCTCGCCTCTTCTTATTGGTGCATTTCATATTTCTTGTGTCTTCGCTTCCATATCTTTCATTCTTCGTTTCTCTCTGTCCTCTGCATCTCCTTCTTGACCATGTCTTAGGTGTTTATTTTCATCCCTTTTTTCAGTTTTTTTCTCCACCCGTGTTTTTCATCTCTTACCCTTTACTTTCCTCGACTTGCTAAGTACTTTAGTAAAAGTAATGTAATGCTGCGCCGAAAATTGGAGATTTTTTCGACAGAAAATATCGCATTGTGGGCCTGGTATCAAAAAAGTACAAATCTTTCTTCCATGTTTAGCGAATTACTGCTTTCCAACACGTTTTGTGGTCAGAAACCCTTTTGTATGTCCTTCATACCGCTTGCATTGTTTGAGCACAAAACGACTAACCTACCGTAGTCCTTCCATGGTCAAGTGCGGTCTAAACCGTTAGGTATATTTTTTCAATTGATACTCCCAATAGATCTGGGTGATCTCGAAACCTGATATTTTTATTTCGAAGGGTATTTTATAGTGAGCCTCAAATTTTAAAAATGTTCTAAATAATGGCCAATTTTTCATTAAACTTTTTGTTCTGACGACATTGAAAGAATGGCGCGGCTCGTTTTCGACATTACGATTTTTTTCTATATTCCAAAGTTAACATTTTTTCGCGTCTTCGTACAGCTATAAATATGTAGATAGTGATATTTTCCTTTACAAATGTGCTTCTAAAGAGCAATATTTTCGAAAATTTCACAAAATTAAAATTTTTTAATAAAAAAAGAGGAAATCTTGAACTTTGAGCATATATTTTTTGCCTTTCATGATGCGACTTACATAAGAAGAAACATGTCAAAATCGGCTTTTCGTGAGTTGAAGCAGAAGTCCTTCAATAATTGCTCAGCGTTCCATTTTTGGGGAATTTCTTTACTTTCGAAAAGTAAAACTACGAAATTATATGATAGAAATTCTTTCTTATGGAATTTGTTCTTTAAAACAAATCTTGAAATTTTTATGAAACATCTGAATTTTTGAAAATTGCGAATGCAATTGCCAACTTTGTTTACAAAGTACAAAGGAAGGTTGAGTTTAGCTATGAGCTGGTTTGTTGTAGGAATATTGCGAATGGAGTGCACCTCTACAACCCTGTTTGAAATCCTACTTGTGGAAAAAAATATCCTAGATGGAAACATTTTATATTTTAATATTGTATGGCCTTCATAAATAATTCGAGAAAATGTGCTCTTGTAGACTTCTAGTTTTCTTTATCTATAATACATTCTAATATAGTACAAGAGAAAATATGCAGCAGAAGAATGTGGCCATTTTTCGGTCAAAAAACTCGTTTTGGGAGGGTCACTGATGTGAAAAAAGGGATAGAGCTTGCGATAATAGTTATTTAATAATTTTGTCGTTTTTTACTATTTCTTCGTTGAACACACCGTGTAGTCTGATTTCTCGTTTTATGATTCCATGATACGAAAACCTGGATTAATGAAAACTCCCCTCCCGCAATGCTTGGGAGTCAAAATGTTGCAGCAATATATTTTTTTCTCGGCTTACAATTGCGTAGTAATTCTACCGTTCGTCCCCTCGCCATTCTTCCATCCGCCTTTCCCACCTGCCCTTCCGCTCTGACGCCTTCCTGCCCGCTCCTTCCACCTCCCGTCCGTCTGCCGCCTCTTCACCACACAACACTTTCCGCCCGTCTTTCCGCCCGCCACCTGGCCCGCCCGAGTCTTCCGCCGGCCCCCCATTCTTCCTCCATCCTCCCCCCCGCCTTTCTTCCCACCCCCCTCCCACCGTTCCCTCTCCGCCCCCGCATTCGTCCCGCCTCTCCACCCCCGCCCTTCCCCCCCGCTTTCCACCCCCTTTCCACCCCGCCTTCCACCCCGCCCTTTCCACCCCGCCCTTCCACCAGCCCTCCACCCCGCCCTTTCACCCCCACTCTTCCACCCCCCCCCTCCTCCGCTCTTTCTTTCGCCCCGCCTTCGGCCTCCCTTGTTGCCAATGCATTTCGCCCCCACCCCACTTCTACCCAACAAACTTTCCCCCTCGCCCTTCCGCCCGCTTTCCTTCCCAATCCCACCCTTCCGCTTACATAATATGAATATATTTTTTTATACATTTCTTAAGACAGTTTTTTTAAACTGTGTGTCATTTAGGCCGAACGCTTTGGCGTTCAATAAATTCAAAGCTAATAAAGCTTCTGAAAATATTTCCCAGCTTTACATTTGTTAGATGCTCATACTTGCCTTTTGTACTAGTTTTTGCTT
>BOPP01000383.1:375681-394709 GCA_017312745.1 Gryllus bimaculatus | reverse complement strand
CCCCCCCCCCCCCCCACGCGCATGTGTCCCCGCACCTCCGAGGCCATTGTGCGCTCCCGAGTCCCGTAGTCCAGATTCCCTGGTGTAATCGGAGGGCGGGCGCTGCGTGTGCAGCGCAGCAGGCAATGCGGGCCGACCGATTAATGAGAGGATAACGGAGAAGCGAACTTTTTTTTAATTCCCGTACTATCGTTTTCTTTCATTTTCAGCTAATCTGTTTCGCAAGAGCTCCAAGAACACATTCTTTATTCATTTTTCTTTTTACTGCCCTTCCCAATATTCTTCTTGTTCATTATTTCTATTTTCTCTTCCCCATACAAGTCGTGTAAGCCACTTACGAAATCATTTGTTGCATGGTTATTCTATCGGTTATTGTCTCTCCGAAGTTTTCACACGAGTTTTAATGTCAGTGTTTAGCGAGGCTTTAGATTTTGTAGAGAACGTTATTTAATTGGCTGTCCGGGTGACGCCGCGTCCATGGCAAAGGTGCCGACGTTTCTGTCGCCATTCGGCGACCTTCCTCAGGGCGTAATGCCCTTTCTATCCTTTTGTTTCATTTTCAGTTACTTTGCCCAGTCGGAAGGGTCGCGAGCTCTAGTTCCGCCTTGGGCATGGTTGTTTGTGTCTTGTCTCTCATGTGTGTTTGTTGTCGCGTTCTGCCGACCCCAGATCAAAGGAGCCCGCAAGTGTGTTGATGTCGAATATGAGTCACATCTGGAAGGGTCACCTGCCGTCGGCAGGGTAAAAGCCGCATTGAACCCTCTAAATTTTGCCTTGTGTTGCTGCAGCTGCATAATCCGAGGGTCTTCAACACATGGCTTTCCGTAATCGTTGCGCGCGTCTGTCCTCACGCCTTGGGCGGGCGCACTCCCATAACCTCCCGTCGCCTCGCGTTGCGCCACCCGCCACCCGCGCCCTCGTGTGCAACCCGCGCCGCGGCCCCGCTTTTGAAACGAGGCGCCCGCGTCTAGCGGAGCGTGGCTCGTCGTCGCGCCTCTGTGAGACTGTTGCGCGGCGCGGCGGTGGAGGCGTGGGCGTTCGCCGCCTCAGCCGTCGGCCGGCCGCCCCTCCTCGATGCCGCGCCGCACCGCACTGCGCGCGGCGCGAAGCGGGCCTGCCCGTTACGTGATCTGATTCCGGGCAACGGGACCGCCGCGCCGGCGCCGGCGCTGCGCTGCGCTGCGCTGTGGGCGGTCGCGTGCGCCCCTCGCGCCCGCCGCCCTTCAGCCTCGCCCCTCGACACTTGGTGCCTTTCCTACATCGCTGATGCTCTTCTCGGTTATTATGCATATCGCCCCCACACGTTCTGAGACTTACGCTGCGCCTCTGCTCATCTTGTGCAGCCGCCTCTCCTTTGCGATTGGGCACTTTTTTCTACTGACACATTAACGTTCACCACTTGATGTTTACTTGTATAATTGTTTCGTGTTATCGTTTTCTGCATTTAGACTGTGTCGCCGTCAGCAATTTTTTTCTGACGTACTCGAGCTTCTTTTCTCCGGCTCGGATGGCTCAGGGCATTAACTGATGATACGGCAGTGCACCAGACCGGGAGGACCTAGGGTTCAATTCCCGGCGCTGGAATTTCGACTTTAGCTAAATAGGTGGGTCCAGTTCATTCGCTGTCTGGAAGAGGATTATGGTGGCCGGCTGCTCCGATCAGTCTTGTTTCGTGGTTTCTCCGATCAACACAAGGCGAATGCCGGAGCAGAACCCTAACAAATGGGCCACGCACCGCTCGCGATCTATCCTTCCTCTTCATATCCCTTCCATTCACCACTTGCACTTACACAACCACACTTGTTGGGGGACCAGACAGTGTAGAGTTGGTCTCGATTTGGCAGTGATCCGTTGTGCTAATAGGATACCTGGGTGGGAAAACCCTGTAAGCAGTCGTGTAGATCGGCGCCGGATGTTGCCTTCCAACGCCTTCGCCTCCCGTGATAAAACAAACATTACACTTACGTGACTAATATCCTTTCTAAATTCTAAATCCCAATTGTTGCTTGTTCTTTCTAAGATTGGTTCTCGCAATTCTTAATTTGGTATACGCTCGTAGCACGATGACGAATGGTCAAGTTATTCCGCTTTATGAGAGTGTCTTGAGGCAGGTGCGCCCTAGTACGTGAGCTCTGAAAGGCTGAGGGTTTGAAATCTGTATAAGGCATGAGTGTTTTAGGTTGTGTTCGAGGCTGTGGGAGGCTTTCCGAGGCTCTCGCGTATTACATCTACTATTTACCCTTATCCCTCCGTTATCTCTAGACCTGAGATGCAACTGCGTGTAATTAAAGAACTTGCTTCCTTCACCCACAACAGTGGTACAAGCACCGAGATGTGGCCATGGGATACCGTGGCCAAATATGTCAGGGTAGGGCATCGGGATAGGTGTATGCGATGTCGGCCAACCCTGAGCTCCTCTTCACTGGGAATGTTCCAAAAGAAGGGGTAGTTCTTTTAGGTACCGATTGGCAGCACTGGGGAAGAGGATGGGGCAAAACCAAGCTAGCTCAGGCGCTTGTGACTAGGAAACGAACTTGCCCGGGAAAGTATGCACTATGTATTACAAATAAAATGTGTTGCAACACATTTTATTTGTAATAGAACAACGTTTTCCAACATCTTTTTCAGGGCTTTTCAATTCTCTTTTCTATTAAATGAATTTTACAAATAATGTATCTTTGATTTCATTATGCAACTTCTGAAGATTATTATAATGATTCCGTCATTTGTTAAATATTTCGATTCACGATAGAACGTACATTTGCATTTATTGCATATTTATTTTGTATTCAAACCAAGTGTTTATCTTATTTATACAACTATCTTATTTTACAACCTACTTGTTATAAGCAAAGAAGAAAACAACCAAGTGTTTTGACTTAGATCCTGATTTTGAATAATAATCTCTAATAAAGCTTCACAAAATTGTCAAATGAAAAATTGCACTGCTGCTAATGTTCACTAGATTTATGTTTTTCGACTTCTCTGTGACCATTTCCACTAGTGGTTTACAATGTATTACTATTAAACTTTGCATAATATACTTAGAACTAGAGATGGACTTAACAGGTTTTCTTCAATAACTGTTATCGCAACAACAGGCTTGTAATAACGGTTATTAATAACAGTTGAAAAATATCACGTCCATGATCAGCAATCTAAGTTGGCCGACTGCTAAGAGTGAAATCAGTTGCGGCCACTGCTAACACTAATTTAAACCCGGCAAAACGACTAACGTTGCTAGCACCGTGAAGCTTTGCAGCTACGTACGGCGCTTGCTTGCACCTCTTCTCCATACATGTTTGGACAGAGAGACATCTGATGTGAATGAGAGTGGAGGAACTGCCAAGAAAGAATAGTAATTAATATGATGAATAGCAAACGTGAATAGAATGTTACTAAAATAGTGATCATAATTCGGGTTTAGATTGCAAATATTCTTCCGATTGTGCAACTTCTGCGCAGTGAAATGACGAGTACCGTAAATGATAAAACACTGTGTTTGGTTACCTACTCTAAAGTGGTAATGACTGCCAAATATCAAATACTATAATGTTATTTCATCGTAACTCATTTCATTTTATCGGATTTGGGGAAATATTAGTAGATCTCACCTAGACAGAAACGGGACAAAATAACCTCTCAATCAAATTGAACGGATTTAATTTGAAGGACAAACTTCTAATTGTAGCGTATTAAATAAAATATGAAAATATTGTGGCGGATTGTGTGTAATAATGACGAATTATTTATGAATGAATTTATAATTTGAACACTTGCTAATCACGATTGATTAGCTGCAGTGAAACTGTTAACGAACGAAATGGTTGCCGCGAAAGCTTGTTATAGTTCGGGTTTGACCCAATAGATTGCAATACTATGAATTTCAACCGATAACAATCCATAATAGGATATACGAAATACGTTATTTTGCATAGCAGTTACGAAACGTTTACTGTTGAGAAAGAACAGTTCAGTTGTTAAGGACACATCTCTACTTCGAACTACCATTCCATACATTTATTGACGTAGAGATAGATTAAGTTTTAAATTTGCCGTTTCGAAACTGATCTTCGTAGTGTAAAGTGGCTCATGAACTGTCCCGTAGAAATCTTAATTATGTAGACACTTTGTCTTGGTTGACTTTTGACTTTCGATAGCTTTTTATCTTCAGACGAACTGTAACATGCTTCTGAAATTTTTTCAACTGTGTACATTTTATGTTGCGAATCTGGTTTTCCCTCTCATTACTACTGGATATCGTGTTTCCGGGCCACGAGAAAAAAAAGGTCCTGTATCCCACGTCACCCGCTGATGACCTGCTCCGGTTCCACTTTTTAAGCCAGGAGACCGGGGCTCCCTGTTCGGAAGTCGTTGCTACGATTTCTCTCTCTGGAGGATGAAGAAGTGAAGGGTTACCTTGTGATAGGGAGATGGCACACTATACAAAAAACTGCTTCCCACATTGGCATATTTTCCTTGGAGCCTTTGGGTTTATCGACCGATCATGAAATATGAGGTATGCCCAAATGAAAAGGAAAGAAGCTTGGAGCGCGAGGGACTTGTTTGCCACAGGAGACGTAGGGTTGTTCTGGAGCAGCGCTTGCCCCTACGCTTGTTCTTCATGAGCAACGCGTTTACTGTTGCGCCCTGTGCTTGCCAGCCCAGAAGCGACCATCCCTTTTTGGACCTTTCGGGCGTCAGCAAGCGGTGACGTCACATGCCACTTCATCCCTTACGCCAACGTACACATGACACAAACCCTCCTGTGACCCTCGACAGATGCTTGCGCCATGCTCCGGCTTTGTGTGGATGCGGCGAGGCCTCGATGCCCCGCCATGCGCTTTGTGCGGAGCGCAGGCTGCCACTTGGGCACGCCGTATTGAAGAGTAATTGCGGTTTGCTAATTTACTTTCCTCTCGTTTATTATTCACGCTCTCCATGACTGTTACATACTTCCTAGTGTTATTTTGGAAATATTTGTGTTATTAACACAACATTCTTTTACAAAGTTCATCAAATGTTGGCAAGTCTGTGGAAACGTTCTGATACTTCTTTTCTCTTTACCAATTCCCTTGCTTTTTCTTAGTGTTAGATAAGTTCCAAAAGCACTCAGGAAGGGAGTTAGTTGGGAATGAAAGTGTCTTACGTGCGCCCTAAAACAAATTAATGCGGAAGATGTCTGTATTATACATACTTCGATTAATTGAAGTATAGCACAGCGAGTGCGACGGAGTCCCATATCCTGTAAAGTATGAGTATATGTCAATGTAAAAGTAATCGTACCACGGGTGAAGATTGAATAATAAAAATAGACGAAATAGCGGTTCATAGTTTCTCATGTCGTGAGATGACATATTTTCGCCTCGTTTGTGAAATAATAATATTCGCAATGTTAAGACTGCCACTTTGCTGAGCGAAGCATATTTGCGAAGTTCGTTCCCTTGACGGTGTTAGAGTAGCACATAACTCACGTTACGTACACGCAAGGGAAATATACATCTTCCTACGTGTCCTTCCATACCCGTTCACCTTTCCTTTTCGATGTATGCGAGTGGGAGACGTCCTTGATTATTCAGTGATTAGCGCGAGGTTTCGAAGTCGCCTGGAAGCGAGCAGATTTGCAGTTTTCAGATTATGTGAGCTCGACCACCTTCACAACCCTAGCAACCAGCGTTTCAGCAACTCATCAGCGCCCACATTGGGGTTGCTGCCTTCCTCGTAGCAGTGTATTCCTTTCATTGGTTTTCGGACATTGTAGATACTTTTATGCAATCTCGTTTACGCACGAAAATGAGCCATGTCCCAGAAGAGATGTGCGATGGCATACTTAATTTTCATCTTTAAAGTGTATTTAATTTGTTAACCTGTTTGTATAATAAGAGAATAGTTACATATTTGGTGCAAAACATAATTGTTGATAAAATACGAAGCATTTTCTAAAAAGTATAAAATAATTTGTTAAATTCCTGCGAATATTTAAAAAAAATACTTTCATGTTATTCGAAAACTTTGCTTAGTGTATTGGGTGCTTTCAATTGTAGATAGTTGAAGCTATGTTGTTATTAAAGGGATGGGAATTCCAGAAATTTGCAGTGTGAATGTTTTGTCAATCGTTCTTTTCTCTCGAAAATTAGGAGGAAATGGTATATCGAATTCGTCGATGAACAATGGAGGCGTCATTGCTTTATCGTGAGCCAGAAAACGAATCAGAAGAAAAAAAAATTGTAATCGTTCGTTCAAATATTGCTTGGCGAAATGCTTTAAGATATTCCAACCTGTAGCGAGCCCAACGACGCGATCGGCCGGAGCTCCGTTTGCATCTTTCTCACGAGAGAGCTATCGGTTGCTGCGCGACGCGCCTTCTCTGATGCATTGAATTCCTTCGGAGCTGTTGGAAATTACTGGCTTTGAACCCACATGTAAACAACCACAATTCTTTCAATTGAATGTCTATGATTGGGGTTTTGTTATTGAGGATCCAAACGGTAAGAAGCAAATTCTTAAGGTATTATGGCGAATTTGGTTGCTGTGAATTTCCAGAAAGGATCTCACTTAGGTGGCTTTTGAAGTCTATAGAAAATTGCATTACTGTTGGGGTGCAAATAGTATTATTGGAACAGTGGTATGAGAATGGAAAGAAACCTGTTGTCCACATACTCTTCATATTCCGTTACCCGTTTTGACCTTTATACATAGATGCAATTTCACCACAATTTTTAATTATTAGTATGACACGAAAAAGTTAGTTGAATTGCATTATTTTAGATTTCCATTCTTCCTGGCGACCTCGTTGCAACCATATTTGCTATGAAGTCTTGTTTTTAGGCCTTGACGTTTCTCTGTATGGATTCAACATTTATGGAATTTATTGTGCCTACCTTGTTCGTGTGTTTTATATTGTAGGCCTCACTATTGTGTTGTGAACGAACTACTCAGCATTGCAATAGCAAAAGAACGGAATAGGAATGAGTTCGATGCTGTTGGGAATTGCGCAGTACGAAACACATGGCAAAACGGCTTCAAAAAAGTACTAGATTTGTAGTTCCTAAATATTTCTCACGGCACACTAGTATGCTCTTCTTAATTGCTGAAAATAATTTCATTACGCATATGCAACGGTTCAATTTTTGGGGGGATTTCCTACAACTTACTGAACATTAAAAAAAAAATTCTTCTGACTGAAATCTATACTTCCAAAGTTAATTTTAAATGCAGTCACGTACGTTTTTTCTTCAAAATATAACTGTTTCACTATTTATGCATTAAATTAACGCAATTTTAAAATACTAAATCTTAAAAACGGTTTTACACGTTTTCTTTAAACTTTTTATCTGATTACTGCCGAATGCTCGGAATCACATGGAATCAACGTCATTCTTTGTGATTTTTCGAAAATTACACAAATGGTTTTTTGATCTCTGACTGGCCATTAATATTTACATTAACGCAGTTTTTACATTATTACATTTGTATTTTTTTAAATTATTGCATTTGTGAGTACGAGTGCTTTAAATGAATTCCCGGGAAGTTTCTCAAAAGTTTTCTGTGAAAATGAGTTCAAAATTGTGCCTTTTCAAAAACGAGTGAACCACATTTTTGCAACGTTTTGTGGGCCCTTGTTAGAGAAAATCAGGTGGCAGCAAAACGTCTCTCCGCGATCGACGCAAGCGCTTGAACCGCTCGGACGAGTTTCTCCAAGTTGATATTATCCGATCGATGTGAACGAACCCCAGACCCTGCGAGTTTGAAACGGATAATTTTATTTTGGGAGGTTCTTGCCGTGAATTCTCAATACTTCCAAACGTTTCTCACAAAGAAGTTCAATTTATTTTTTCAAACTGTCTTCAGATACCCTAGAAAACGCGTTAAAAACGACACAGATCTTATTTTCTTTGAAATTTTAGCATTTTCGAAAATTGCCGAAGTTCAGAATGCTTCTCAATCTTCCTACAATTATAATATTGAAGATGAGATTTTATTCCTTAATAAAAACTGTTCTAAGAGGTCTTGAAATAAGGCCTGTGTAATTTTTCATAAAAGTTAGTTTTCATATTTTTTGCCTGAAATACAGGAAATTTGTAAAATATTGTTTTCTCAAACAGGTTCCAATTTTTTCTTTAAAATTTTCCTCGTGTGTAGCAAAAGATTGACTCATTTTCGTGGAACTCTGAATGTTTGAAATTGCAAGTTAGAAATAATGCCAGGAAGTGTGTGCTGTTGTAGCGCCATTAAATGAATAATTTTTGCATTTGTGAACAGTAGTACTTCAAATGATG
The DNA here is from genome assembly GCA_017312745.1 of Gryllus bimaculatus. Lineage (NCBI taxonomy): Eukaryota > Metazoa > Arthropoda > Insecta > Orthoptera > Gryllidae > Gryllus > Gryllus bimaculatus. The sequence goes on along the minus strand of BOPP01000383.1, from coordinate 386,430 downwards.
TGTTTTTATGTTTTTTAAAAATTGGTAAAATTATTTGAAAATCTCTCAAACCATATTTTCTCAAAATCAGATCCAAATTTTTCAATGAAAATTTGCATGTGGGACCATGTTGTACTCTTCCATAATATTTTCAAATATATATTTCAATTCTCCTGTCAGGTGACCGAAAAATCGAAAAACTGAGGATTTTTTTTATTCCACCATTACAGACAACCTTTTGCGATTAACAAAACATTTATAAAATAGCACGAATCATTAAGTTATCGCTATTTCTGCACGAAATATGAGTCAACACTGACATAGTAGTCACAGCCCCCCTTTTATCATCAAGCTATCGAGTATAAAGCAGGCAGTAGTACTATGAAAATAGATGTTTGTAAATATAATATGTTGTGAAAAAACGTACACTTTTTAAAACTTTATTTATTAATTACTCGTTTAAAGTTGTTACCTTTGTTAGGTAATATTTAACAATAATAACAAGGAATATCGAATTAATTGTTATAAGCATGAATATTATTATTAGAGTTGGATAAATTTGTCAAAGACACAGATGAGTTTAATTTCAAAGTGCTTGTTGTTTCTTTAGTTTCTACTCAAAGAAATATCTATTTTATTAGCTATTTTAACCGTATTATTTACTGACTGCTGTGTAAAATTCAGCTACATTGGTAGATCGCCCCCCCCCCCTCCTTGGCGTTCAAGTGCAATGATATCATCTCCATCATTGGCAAGAAACGTCGCGGATGCCCTCCTAAACGAATGGCCGGAGTACTTTTCTGCGATTGGTAGTTTTAAATAATTAGCAATATTTGTTGGTATTTTCGCAAATGTATCAATACAAATTGGATTGCAGCTGCATTTTTCATGATTGTAGAACAAACACAGTTTGTGTTTTAACATGTGAAAGTATGAATGAAATGTATTTTTTACAGAGTGCCACGTAATTAAATTCTTCACTGGATACAATAGTAAAGATTCAGAGCATGTCTATTTTCGTCGCTTCAATGTTTAACATCAAAACAGAACTCTTTCACATTATCGATACACAAATTGTACAACTTGACACGTCTACAAGCTTCATGTATTCCAAAAAATAGTAACATCCTGAAAATCATACGGTGTGTTAATACAATACACCAGTTAATAAATGAAAGTTGGTTTTTATTGCCATTATTGTATTATTATACCTTCATTATCAGAAAAGTTTCATTAGCTTTTGTAAGGAATGTGTTTTCATCCTCTTGGGAAATACCTTTGTAGGGCGATATCCGACATTTGCTTGTTTCATATATTATTTTATATATTTCATGTATATAATAGTGATAAATATATTAAATATATTTTTCTAAGGAACTATATGAAAAGTTCCAACATCATTATAGTCTTTGATCTTTATCATTGTCTTTAATTTTGAATATGTGAACCATAGTGTAGATGCTGTGAACTTAATGTTTAGCATTCAGTATAATTACCGTCTTTATTGTGGCATGTGCATCATAGTAACTTAACTAACCGTGTCCGACTGATAGGAAAGAACAACGCCCAAAATAACAGCCTACAAAATTTGCATATTTTTCATCTCATCCTTTTCCTAAACTTCAAATACTCTTTCTCATCAAGTTTGCAAGACTTTTCCACTATCAGTGCATTTTCTTCTTTTGCAGCTTCTTCCAAAATTTCTCTTGGCAAAGAATCCATAATGTTTGAAAAGTAACTTTCTACGTAATTACCATTTGTAAACAAATTCGTTTGCTTGAGAAGCACTCTTGACGTCATAACATGAATCCGAGATTACAACTTAACATGCAAATTAACTTCGCCTCCTCAAATCCTTAATTCCTGTTTCACAAAAAAAATTGTAATGTAAGAAATCGTAAAACCATATCAAAAATAATGTACCTTTTTGCACTCATCAGAAAATATTACGGAAGTCAATCGTACCGTCGTTCGTTCGGTAATATTTTCTTGTTCGTGCGGGACAGAACGACATTCTAAACTATTTGCATAATAAACTATGTAGGCGCCGATAGGTAGTAGCTGGGAAGACCAACTTGTGCTAGAAAATATGTCATTCTATAGCACCAATAGTTTGCTATTAATTTCTTATAAGAATGTAGTGAAATATTCATAGGAAGACAGTATTATGTCCAATTTTCACCATTTACTTCTATATTTTCAAAAATTCGAACTTAACGAATGAAAAAAGTAGTTTGGGCGCAATTTAGAGTGTAACATAGCCATATTAAAAACAAGATTTTCTCAAAAACCGCTCAATTTGTTCTCTAATAGAGCAAAGTGCTCTTATAAAAATGACGCGGATTGAAGGTTGGTTAATTCTTTATATGAAGCCTTAATGACATTTTTATGTTTTCTGAAAAAAGGTTCCAAAATTTTGAATTTTTTGTATCTGGTAGAGTAACGTATGAGAGTGGTACAGTGGTATTCTTTGGTTTTTAGAAAGGTTTTTTGACTTCTTGAGAAAACTACAATATAAGAAATAGTGATTTTTCTTTTAAATGAAATCTGTTCTTCAATATTCGATCTTTACGAACTCTTGTCAATTTTCAAAATGTTAGTTTACGCGTAAATTTGGGTGATATAAAAGCAATTTCAAAAGTAAGATTTTTCAAAAACTGCTTGAAACATTTCTTAACGTCTTTCGCTTAAATACGCTTACAAAAGATACGCAGGTTCAATTGTCGTCGTTTCGAAAGTTGCGCACGTTTAGCGAGAAATGCGTCATGTTTTAGCACCACAAGGTTTCCACAATCGAGTCCTTTAAAGAGCAGTAGGGGAACTGTCTTGTTGAAGATTTTGTCAATTGTATAACTGAATTACTATTAAGAGAAACTGAAGTATTCATTTTTAATTTCCACCAGAAATACCAATTCGTCATTTTAGTAGAAGCATGCGGGGAACAACGAAGTGCTTGAAGTAGATATGTGCATTAAGTGTGACAACGCTATTCATTTGCAGAGGATGTATGAGTTTTGTTTTATTTAGCTTACTGTTCTACCATTATTACTATATTATTATTATTATTATTATTATTATTATTATTATTATTATTATTATTATTTGCGTATCGGCTATTTCTGACCATGCTGCGTGTTCTCCGAGTCCCAGACGAATTCTATCCTGGAGAGAGATTAACATGTCATTGTGAGGATCAGGATTTCGGCTCTATCGCTTGATTAGACAAAGGATGTTGTTACGACTTGAATTAAGAATAATGTGATAGGATGATGATGGACAATCACAAATATGACCATCCCTATGCAGGACGTGAACCTGCAGTCTCCTTGGCGTAGTCGACGGTTGCCGCGCAACCGCCTGTGCCTTGGGGCCGGCTTCCTCCTCTTCTTTTCATAATTTGAATCACTGTACAAGTATCTGCTATGTAGTAATAAAATAAAACTGGTAATTACATATTGTAATACAAAGCTAACTTTGACATTACTTGATGTGTTGGTTGCCTTGTAGCCCTAGCAGGGTTGAACGTGAGGGAGAAGTGTCGGAGCTGAAGCGCGAGGAAGATCCGCGCAGTGGCGAGGAGGCGCTTGCTTGTCCGTGGGGCGGCGCGAGGCCCGTTTTCTCGCGGCCTCGCCTCGCCTCGCCTCGGCTCGCGGCGTGTGAAGCGTACAGGCCCGGTTCCGCGCGTGCCGGGCGCGAGGGCGCGACGGAGGGGGCGGCGGCAGCGGCTGTGGCGACGAACGGCGCGAGGCGATTCCTCCCGTCAATGCCTTCTTTACACGCGCACGCGCACACGCACACGCACGCCTTTCCCCACGACCGCTGGGAGAAGGGTGCGGGCGTGCGCAGCTTTAGGAGCATCAAAACACTTGGCACAATATTCATTTATTGTGGGATATATGAAATGAAATTCATATCTGTTGGACGGCCACTAGTTCTCAAGAGGTAGCCTTAGCACGCACCATGATTTGTACGTTGCATTCGGCAACAGTTCTTTCATTATCTTCTTCATTCCTTCTCGCTCTTATTTGTGACGAGGCGCTGCAGTTTCTCTTTATTCATACCTGAATTGCAAGAAAATGGTCCTTTGTATTCTGTTTCTTTGAATGTCACAGTAAAAGATGATTTAGATGTATGTTGCCACAAGGCATATATTTGTGAGATTATGATTAAGGTGTCTAATTTCGGCGGTTCCCACCATTTTTTATTGGAATGAAAAGTATTGGAATTGTGGTCAGGCGGAAGAGCGGGCCTGATGGCCCGAGCCTCGCCATATTAATAAAGGCATATTATTATTATTATTAATAATAATAATAATAATAATAATAATAATAATAATAATAAGTATTCCGAATGCTGTAAATGCGCAGCGCGTACAACAGGTGATAATTTTGCAGAGAATGGGCTCCGAGTGCAGTTATTGTCTCACGCTTGTCAAACCGTGATGCTTCAATCACTAGTAACATCTTGCTTCGGTCCTTCCGATGTCTTGGGTAGTTTCGTAAATGCGCTTTACAGTTGAAGTAATTTGCCCAATGAATGGCCGTGTTCAATAGAAGAGAAGGCGGCTGCCGTAGGCGGCCAGTGATGGGCACGCGGACGGTCCCGCTAGCGACGCGCCGTCGCGCTTACCTTCCCGTTTTGCGGCGGCCCCGATGGCTCCTCGAATCTGCTTTGACTTGTTCCCTTCAAAGTTGGCACTACTGTTTCGTTAATTTTCGTATTTTACTTCACCTTCACAACGTTCTAGTAACAAATATGTTTTGTCAATCGTTCTTGACACTTCATATTCTATCCGGTGATATTTTTCGCACACGCCTTTGATTTATTGCGTCGCGTTGTGGAGTGCAGGCATCTTATACTTCGCACCCGATCTTTCACACTTATTTTTCCGAAGCATTTTCTAGATGTGTTTGTAACCAATTTAGTTCATCAGTGTCTTTGAAATGTTCTGCACTTTCTTGCTACCACAAATTCCGTTGTTTCCCTGAATCGGGCCTTAGCGTCCCTCCGACCCTTCTGCCTTCGGGGGCAGTGAGAGGTCGGAGAGCGCGTTGTCCCTCGCGCAGCTCGTTCTTTGAACCGCTCCGCTGGCCAGCCTTCCATTACGCGCCCGCCGCCAGTGTCTTCTACTGCCGCTGTGCCCTTCGGCGTCGTCCGGGCACTCCGGGAGCTGCGCCCGGCCCGGCCCGGCCCAGCCCCCGCCCGCGCGCTCCAGCCGCTCAGGCGCGCCGGCATTTCGCTTTACGAGCGCGTCTCGGCGGCGGCGGCGCCTTGGCGAAAGGCTGCGAGATTGCCGCCCAACAGCCGAAGGAGGGGGGGAGGCGACAGCACCACAGAATTCACCCCCCACCCCCCGCCCCAGTGTGGAAAGCTCTTTTGACTTACTCCGTCACAGTACTGACATGTGCCGGAACCGCAGATGAATGTAAATTACTTGGCGAGAGGACGTTTATCTGTCAACGACTTGCAAAGAGTGCAGGGACATGTCAGCGTGACGCCTAAGGAACTAATGGCTGCGTGAAAGACGAGATGGAAAGGTGTGAAATGTGCCGCAAATAGTAAGTCGTATGTTAAAGAACATTCGCAAATGCGAGGCTTTGTGACAATATTTAAATCAAATACGTCATACTCTGCATTATTGTCTGATAGTTTCCGAGTTCGTCGTCAAGCTTAATTGAGAAATATAACTCATTGTATGTAAATGTCGTAAAGAATGAATTAAGGATATATAAATTATAATTCCAGAAGCACCGCAATAGGCGCTCCAATGGTAGTTCAAAAAATACACGTGTGGCGAAAATTATTGCGAATGCAAAAAATAACGAGATATATTTTCTACCTACAAAAACGGTATTGAAGTGTTTCAAATATTAATGTGAGAATTTATAATAATATTTTATTAAAATCCTAGTTTTCGAAACATAGGGTTGTCGCATGAGTCATAGCAACTTTGTGAGAATACGAGCACATAAAAGGGGAAGGTATGAACTAACTACATGGACACTAACACACTGAAATTGTATTTCTTATATTTATTAAGATATTTGAAATAGTACTGATTTCACGTTCCAAAGCATTTTAGCATATACGAGTTCACTACATTCCAGAAGCATTACATACTCGTTCTGAAGGCCCGATTAGGCTGATGCTCGATTAGCACCCGCGCCGCATCGGCCGCGCACCCACAGGTCGTCGGGGGCGTCGCTGACCGGGTTGCCACGCGTCCTCGCAGAACCCCTCCTGCCTCTCCCCCCACTGCCCGGCGGTCTTCTCAAGAGCTTCCACCCTTCCCTGCGACATTGTCGGAAGGCTACCTCAGTGCTGCTCGAAACGGGCTGCATTCGCCTCCCGCCATTTCTCATTGCTCGCTGTGCTAATAGACACTCGCTCATCTGTTCTTGTGAAGACACATTAGTACAAACATTTCTTTCACGCAACTAATAAAATTGTGTGGTTCGATAATATTTCTTTCAGAAAAACGTAGTTGGCCCAACCCTCGTATTTTCTAGGGAACATTACCAACGTTAGAAATAGATGAATCCGAATATTCCATTACGATTTCGGAATTTCCTTGCCTTGAACGACCCGACCTTTTAAATTGTTTTAATTATTTAATGTTAGTGTTGCATGCGAGGTAAGAGATACGAAATGTATTTTAATTTCATTGATAACTATTTTATATCATTGAAGCCAGATCACCGACTTTCACATATTTACTTCCGTTCTGATTGTCACTTCTGTGCTGGGATGTACAAAGAAAGAGAAAATATTTCCCTTCGAACAATGTAGTAAAAAATTTTGTTGATGGGCCATTAAAGGTTTGGGATCGAGCAACGCACCACACTTACTAATAAACAGATGTTCACGGTGTGTTTGTGAACTTAGCTGCTTCTGGCTAAACGAAAGTGCTAGCAAACATGTTTGAATGAAATGTTAGATCAATCCTCAAGGTTGTTATGACGTCACAGAAAATTACTCTGCGGGCTAGCTCGCTGTTGGATGGCGAACGCGAAAGAGAAGACAATGCTTCCACAAGAAAATGCTGCAATCGGAGTATAGAGATATCAAGAGTTCCTGGCCGTATTAATATAACCACTCAACATTTTGCCAGTGTGTAATTCTCTGGTAGTGTTTGCTACTGATGTCTTAGAAACGAACCGTTTTAAGATATTTCTCATGGGTTTCAAGTTCTATTAACACTTTAATTTCTCCTATTTTCTTTGGGAATAGGTTCTTCGGCCTTATAATCACAAAACAAACTCCATATTAGGTAAAAGTTAAGTTACACAAATTATTAAAAAATACAAATTTATGCATCAAAAACGAAAAAATTAAGAAAATTTAAGATAAATCAATAAATAGTAGATAAACGTACCCAAACAACTCACACTTTTTACAATAAAACAATTAAATCACAAGACAATAATGCAAGCTTTCACTCAAAAATTTTGTGACATTCCACAGAACCAATGTTGCTAGAGAGAAAAAAATGTTGCAGTGCGCAGTATTTACGAAAGAGTTGCCACTACTGAAAAACATCAATTAAGATACAAGTTTTACCTAAAAAAGAAGGGGGAAAAATAAAGATTAAATTTTGCTGGTGTGACAATAATTTGGCAGTACATTTCGAAATTGCTGCAGCGATAAAATAATGATAGCAGCATAAATGTGCTGGCATTTACCGAGGAATTCATAACATTTCATGTGGTAATTAATTCCATTAAACCGAAATGTTCGGCTTTCCCTTTGCTGTTCTATTTAAGTGCCGTACATTGTTTTAGAGCCAACTTGAAAAATCTTTGTTAGGTAATTTAGCATTTGAAATTTATTCAGTTCACACATTGTGTAAAATTGGGCTAATATTCTCGCGGAATATGGTTTGGTTTGCTTAAAAGGTTTTTTGCAAATTGGTTAGAACTGATTTTGAAACGTTTCAGTGCAATTCTTAAACTTTCAAATACGCCCAAATTCAAGCGAATACTTTTGCTTCCAACTCGATGCTGAACCAGGAAAAAGAAATACGGAGGGCACAAATCCTCACAGGATTTTATTCAAACTTTTCAAGGGCCGAATTCATGAAAATAAATAGTTAAATTTGAAAAGTAATGCAAGAAACCAGGTAGTATGCCCTACTAACGTCAATAATTATGTACGTGATTTATCAATGAATCTGTACGTTTCTTAAATCGGATACTCTTCCTAAATTCCAGAAACGTTCATTGTGTATTTAATAGTGAACATTCATTGAGAACGTGCGGGGAAATGAAGTTTGGGGATGCAACATCGATGTCAATGTGTTTTTTGTAGAAACGTTGATGTTTTGTTTCTAAATGACAAATTCCCATGATTACAATGCTGTAAAAAGTTAAAATACGAATTAATAAGTGAATGAGTGTAGTATACTGTTTTTGATGTGTTGAAACCAAAGGAACACTGTTGGTACTACCTTCAAACAAACTCTCTCGCCCGCGATGACCTCTGCGCCCTTACAATTCCTCTTCTTATTCAGTTTGCTCATTGAGATATGGTTTATAAATACTCTGTGGGCGTAGACTTGCGCCCTTCTTCTCGTACCCACGTTCAGCTAATTAACAAACACGAACACTATCAAAATAAATTTTAATGCACACGAATTTGATGTTAGATGTTACTAATCTAGTGTAAAAAAATTGATGGTTTTTAAAATAATTAAAGATGTTGTCATTGCCAACAATGTTTTTTAATTCAATAGCAGCTTTCGATGGCTAAGCCATCGAAAGCTGCTATTGAATTAAAAAACATTGTTGGCAATGACATCTTTAATTATTTTAAAAATGCCAAAGATATCTCACCACAACACCTATATGATGGTTTTTAGTCGATCGAGAAAGTCGTTAGAGACGGCGTGGCACCTCGAAACCCGCAGGCTAAAAAATCTTCCGCCTGGATCGCAGGAGTCCGGAGGCGCCGTTCCAGGGCCGGCCGGTGCGCGCCCATTCAGGAAGCAGCGGCCTTTGTCGTTTTATTCATTCTTTCCTGCGCCGCCGTGACTGGCTGCCGAGTCATTCATTATGATTGAGTGGCAGTGTCGTTTTATATTTTATTGAGTTTTTATCCTCGTGTTTCCGCCGGATTCCCTGCCCCTAAGCCCCTGCGGGCGCGGGGGAAGTGGGTCGCGCCGCGCCGTTGCTCGTTGCCGCCTCCGCTCCGCCTTGGCGGTTGCTCTGGGGCCACCGCCACCGTTGGCGGCTGCGCCACACACACGGCGGATTAGTAAGCGAGGGCGCTACTTAGTGCGCGTCTTTGAGGGAGCGGCCGGCGTGTGAAAACGTGTGGTGTCTGTTGGACCTTATTTCCTTTCAGGGTGATCTTATACTGGTTGTTGGTTCTACGAAAATGATGGAGGTTGTCAAATGATAAAAGAACAAAGTTGTATCCTAAATTGTCGTAGTCGTGTTTGCAAAAATATAGAATTAGGTACAATACGACAGAATAGCCTCTAAATTGATTAATAGTTTAGACTTAGGTATTTTTCAACGCGAGGTTGATCGTGCCGTCATGCCTACTCAACGGGAGCTAATAGTTTTTTGCAAAATTGCTGCTTGTTAACCGCTGCGTTTAATAAATTAACGTTTTTGATTATGATCAACTCTTTTAATATTAATAGAACAATTACCTTTCCGTGTAAAGTATTCTTGCCCTGTGTTTAGTGACAAATAAATAGTTGTTTCAATATTAACTCAAGCAAGATCAAAGAAGCAGTATTTTCAATGAAATTATTTTACATATTCTGTGAATAAATTGAATCTTTGGCTGCAATATCTTGCGGTCGAAGCGTGTGCACACGAACAATGAAAGAACGAACTAAATACTCGTAGTTATGTTGGCTACACACGCTGAAATAGTAATAAGTGAGTTTATGGTGAAGTCAAGAAAACACTAAAGTAAACATCGATTTCTGTTAAATCGAATAAGTGTTTTGGTAGCATTCGCTCTTTGGAAAGCATCTAGAGTTCCTTTATAGTTTTCTCTTTGAGACTTCGTGTGTCCTGATATTCATTGTGAGATCGTGCTGGAAATCTTCATTCTCTGCCTTGCGCGGCTAGAGAGACGGCGCTTCATGTGCTACATCTTGGCTTTCCTTTCTCCCTGCTTGATTTGCTCGATGCGTCATCTCAGCTGTCGTGTACCGTTTTAATCCCTACAGCTGTGTTCCTAAACTCTGTTATTGGAGGTGTCGAATAGCGTGTCAGTTACGTATCAAACGATTATACTGGGCTCATTGCGCGAGAGCTATTAACTACTGCACTTGAAAATTAGAAATGCTTGCCTCATATGTTGCTTTGTAGTATTTTTGTTTGTTTATTTACAGGGTAGAAATCTTGAATTACCTATCATTCATCACTAGTAAGAGTTTAGCGGAAACAGTTTTGGGGTGACTGATTTCTTAGAGGTACGTTAGAACATGCAATATTAATGCGATAACGTTTTTATGATTCACTGTGAACCTTTCATTCGCTGTGGTTGTACAAGCTCTAGTGGCCTCCCTCCGCCCGCAAGCTCCTTTCCGTAAAAGCGGCGCCCGTCCTTCGCCGCTGGCAGCTCCGCGGCGCCGGCGCGGCCGCTCTTTCGCGCTCGACGAAAGTCTCTCAGGGCGCCAAGTGGAGCGGCGGCGCGGGCCGCTGCCCTGCTTGCGAACTCGAGTGTGCAGCCGGCGCGGCGCGGCGGTGAATCTCTCCCAGAGCTCCGCCGCTGCGCGTCTCGCCCTCGCCCCCTCGCCCCCTCGCCCCC
>BOPP01000383.1:330157-346253 GCA_017312745.1 Gryllus bimaculatus | reverse complement strand
AGTGAAGCAAGTTAAGTCAAATATATTTATAACATTACCAGTTGCAAATAACTGTTTCATTAACTTAGGAGTTTCTATTCGTAGTGCAGCAAAAAGTACGTATTCTGCCCTTATATTCACATTCATAGAAACAGTTTCTTCTTTTTTGGTCGTTTTGTTTTCGAATTAAAAGAAAATGTATGTAAGTACACCAAAAGCCTCCCGATAAACGGTTGTGATTGCAATGGAGATTAAAAATTCGAATCCGTTAATAAGGGGCTATGAACGTTAATGACATATTGGAATTCCCCGTTTTTCCCGGTAATAAAAATACTAGACTTGGATCTATTGTATGAATACGATCAGCAAAGGAGTCGGCATTTGAATTCTGTAAACAAACAAAATCATCCAAACTCAATAAAATGGAATACCAAGAACTTCAGAAAATAATCTGGCTGAAGCACCGAGAGAAGTTAATTGAAGCTGAAGAGAAAACAGACATTATAAATGAAGTTAACCGTCTCCAAATTCGGGCTGATGTACGTTACATTGACATAACATAGATTCACACTGTCCTTGTCACGACGTCTGCCGAAAACTGACGAAAGAAGCGTTGAACCTTGCCGTTAGAAAGTCTAGTGCAGAAAACTTAGCGAACGGCTGAGAGAAAGGGGAATATGGGCACGCGTTTCCCAAAACATGGAGCCGTTAAGTTCTACTTAAATCCAAATTATTCATATTTTTGTGCCTTGCTGCCAGTCAAAGTCCCGCGGAAGTAGCAATGCTGGGTCTCCGTCGCAGATCCATCCGCGTGGGAGTAGGACGAGCGCCGCAGACTGCCGTCTTTCGGAAGGGCGATGTTACTTTGAAATTAGTGCGATCGATTTGAAACAGATACAGTCGTTATATTCACTTTCTTTTCTCAGAGATAGCAGTGCAGCGAGCCTTAGTATTATGATTTGGAATGAAGATGTGTCCTGTGATTTCTGTGGTGTTAGACATTTCAAATGAGGGCAAACGAAAACGATCTGCCGCAAATGTTCAACTGTATTTAAACTAAGCGTAAGGCGAAGAAACAAGGATGTAAAATAATTCATACAAAAGACATATATTATTTATACTTCTTCTTCACGTAATTTGTATCATCACATATGGAAATGATCTCGCGCGTTTTAGAATTAGTTAACTTCTCGCTGAACAGTTTGAACTTCTATTCTTTAATTGTAGTATCCATCCACTTCTACTGATGGAGTGAATGAAAATCCTAAGAATCCAAAGAATATCTTATTTTAATGTGTCTGAGTGTCTAATATCAATATTAGTATTCAAATTAAATTATACAGTGTGTACTGTGTTGTATTGTGTTGTAATGTGTATGTGAAGCGTTGGTTTTTGTTGAATTGTATTAATTCTTGCTTGTTCTTTTTCGGTAAGTCCGCTATGAAAGATGGAGATTACTGAACCGCTGGGCAGAGTGTAAGTACGAGAAGTTGTATTATTTTAATTTCAAAGGCCTTGTAACGTGACAGTGAATGTTGAAAGTATGAAGTACATTATTAGGAGTCTGATCGCCGCGCCGCGCCCCTCAGTGATTGCGCGCCGGAACGCGCCCGCCGCGGCGATGACGACCGGGCGCAGCTGGCGCGTGCGGGCGGGCGGAGGCAGGGGGCCGGGCTTTAGACGCGCGGATGCGGGCGGAAGGCCGCAGGGAAGCGCCCGGGGAGGGGAGGGAGAGGAGGAGAGGAGGCCTGTTTGCGCAAGTGGCGGCGAGCCTGGCAGCTGGCGCCGCCGAGGCGCGGCGCACCCGGAAGCCTCGAGCCCACCCCAACCCCACCCCCTCCCCCTCGCCCGATCGCATGCCGCTCTGCCGCCCCACGCCGCGGAGAGGGGCCGGATGTGCAAGGGAATTGCTTGACTTTCCCCCAATGATTACATCTTCTACGAGCAATATATTTTTTGTGGGTTTTGCACCCTCTATGGAGAAAAAAGTAGTATATATCATGTTTGTGTGGTCGAGACGAATCGTAGAAAAAATATTGAATGCTTGGAATTCAAGTGGTTGTTCAATATCAAAAAAGGTAATTTGTCATAAATGGCGATTTGTCCAGCACTGGTAACAGGTTTCCCCAAAAATAATAATAAATTATTATTATTATTGGTGTATAGGCCATTATTTGACCCACTATACCGCTACACGATTCGTGTGTAAGTTCAGGAATCAGCTTTTCAGGCTGTACCCAAGTGGAACGCCAAGGTTGTTGCGCCGTTGAAGTGTGAATTACGGATGATGATGGGGTTGAAGGACAATCACAAATACGACCAAGTCTACGCAGGGACTCGTCACCACAAGACGACGGCTTGTCGCAAACCGCCTGCGCCCGGGACGACTATTATTATTATAATTATTATTATTTATTATTGATTATTATATTATTATATATAAATGCGAAGTTTTTTCTTGCACGGCGCACGAACGCGATCTTTTTTAAGTGATACGATTCAGTTTTCAGCTCCGCGAGAGTATTCAACTTTTTTCTTCGGATCATATGGATGCTTTGGTTATTTACAGGAAGTAAACTAGTATCATGGAAATTTTCAAACGCCGTTTATGTGAAGAATTCGCAATCAAAAATGCCAGGCATTTTATTTTTAATAAAAATTGTCATTCGATATTGATGTCTCAAAACAGCCAAGTGTAGGAAAATAAATTAGTCTCGCTACACAGAATGCAAGAAATAAAGCTAAAGTGATCCAGGAAAGCCAGATTTAGATAAGAAGCTGTTATTTTTCAAGGGAAACATATCTGGACATGAACTCCTGAACTTCTTTGCAAACTAAGTGATCAGCACTCACATGGTTCACCCATAGCGGGTGGCACGGTACATAGGTTTCAAAGTTGTAAATTTTTGCTTTACAGCTAATGACAATGGATTATTAACAACATTAAAAGCGTCAAGTTTTTTAAATAGTTATAGTATTTTAGAAGATTTTGCCATAAAGTCATACGAACGGTTTGACAATTGGTAATTGAATTTGATTTATGTGTAGGGTTAGTTAAGTTGGCCCGCGTTGATGTTTGAGTGGAGAACGTGGCCCGAAAGAGAGATGGGTGAGGTGTACCAAGAGCGGAATGCTTGCGCATGGCGAGAACGTCCTAATTTACTTGCGCGAAAGCAGGGGGAAAAAGGAGCCTTGAAAAGCAGAAAAGTGTCCCCCGGCCGTTTGCGGTTGTCGAGGGAGAGAGAGCTGGCGGCCGAACGGGGCCGGGCGGTGTGGGCGAGCGGAGAGGAGAGGAGCGGTGCGGAAAGGAAAGTCGCGGGGCGCGGGCGCGGAGTGGAAGCCCGGATGCTCCGCGGCGGCGGCCGAGAGAAAGCGCCGCGAGAGCGCCGCGCCCAACTTGCGCGTCGATGCATCGGCGCCTCCGGCCGCGGCCCCGCGCCCCCTCGCTGCCCACGTCGCCCGTAAGGAGCACACGCCCCCCCCCCCCCCGCCGGGCCCTCGCTCGAGGCTTATTCTCGGAAAATAGTGTTCGTTGCCGCCTAATGAAAGTTTTCTCAAAACGCTTCTATTGCGAGCTTGCTTTCCAATTTAATTCCCCTCCTTTATCTCTCCTTTTTGATCGTATTGGAATCAAACGGTGTTTTTTTCTTTCTTAATTTTGTAAGATCGATAGAAGAATCATTTAACATTGCCAATATTGCATTGATTGCAGATTGTGAAGCAATGACAAAACATCGAATGTGCAGGTTGTAATATTATGCCCGTACCTATTAAAATGGCTGTATATTTATTTGGAAATTACTTACACTTGAACTGTCTTTGAGTTTAAATTGCCCTGTTCCCGAGCAGGTAATTTTCAACGACTGGATAGTGTATGCTTGTAATGTGTTTGTCACCAAGTAACCGAGTCATTAAAAAGAAGGGTAAATTGAAAGCGTAAAGGACGGAGTATACGTTTGAACGCTGGCGGAGAGGCAAATTAAGGCGTCCTTTCAGCGTCTCTGTGTGTTTTCCGCGAACTTTGGGCGACTCTTGGCTCCTGTCTTCGTTGTTTGTTATTGAAATACATCGTGGGGAGCGCATTCATGCAACTCGCAAAAGGTCTCGCGACCACTCGTGTGCAGCGAGCCGTAACGCTAACAACGGCCACAGCAGGGATGTGGAAGGGGGAGCCGCCGGCAGGAAAGTTCCCCGTAGAGGAGCCCCGGCCCCGGAGTGGGACTCGGGGAACTCCCGCTGCCTGATTCAGCCTCTCGCGGCCCAGGCCACCCGTCATTCTCTCATATCCCCCCCACTCCCGCCCCCAACGCACAATGCCCGCCCCGAGGCAAGAGCCGCGCCTGCGCCCTGCGCCTCGTGCTCCGCCCTGGCAGGCAAACCCCTCGCGTCCGCTGAGGCGGAGAAATGCTTCCGCGCCACCGCCCCAAGCGCGCCGCCGCCGCCGTCCCCACAAGGGAGCTGACCAAGCGTAGACGCGGGGCGGAACACGCGAGCACCGGCTCCCAAATGATTTCCCTTTTATTCTTATTATTTGTTATCAGGGGGCGGTATTATTGCAAAAGGCAAAGCTACGTTGTGCTCATTTGTTTTGTTAGGAAAGCCTCTCGTAAATTGTATCTGGTTCCATATTAATTGGCGTCTTCGAAATACATTACGCACATAGTGCACTCGACCTACAGAATGCATTGTTAATATTACGAAAGATTTTGCTTACTTAAATTACTGATGCCAAAAAATGTTTAGTTCGGTGGTGAAAACATGACCATGTGCGTAAGTGTCGTGTTTTCATAGGTTAAATATTTATTTATCCTGGTTGCCTGTTCGTCAGTCTTGCCCAAACCCAATACTACCGTTTTGCCTCGTGAAAAATGCAAGAAGAACGTGTGCTTCCAGAAGAATGGAGTTGGTACTAACATACGTAATGTAGCGTGAAGGTCCACATGTATTCATACCTCCTCACGTTTTCCAAAAAGCGGAACGGATTCTAAGAATAAAATTCGCATTTCAATGTAGCGCGGAAAAAGAGATGGGCCATTCGTGCTTTATCGATATTTCGAATCGTCTCTCTAGATGGAATGATAATTACTTGAGCGTTAATTGATATGGACGTTTTCTATTTGCATGTTCATGGTATAAACACGCAATCTGCCCGTGGGATATCATATATTCATCTTGAAAAATTAGGGACCAATCTTTTGAACCAACGACTTCCAAATCGCCGATTCTGTGGGTTTAAACAATGATTATAAACATGTTATTTTTTAATTATATGCCATAATAAAGTGTAAAGTATCGTTTAAAATAGATACTGGTTTCTTAATACAAAGCAGTAAATGTTCAGCGTAATCCAATACTTCTTACTTTCTCGCTTTGCCACTAGACTTACAACGTATTAAAGGGAAATATTGAAATGCGGCAAAAAATCGCCGGTTTTTCAAAAAGATAATCGCATTGTGGGTGACCACGTATGGAAAAAAACAGTGATAAAATCTTATATTAACTTATTCCTTTTCACCTTATGTAATTCAGAGTACACATTTCGTGGGTCGTTATAACCGAAAAAATTGTTAGCGGGCAAAAAAAGCGTCAACGAAATGGGACTTGCAGTCTATTATTAAACGTCGAGTCGTCCTACCAATCCCAGGAAATGTAAAAGAAAAAATTCAGCCCGTTCAAGAAAATATTGTTTTTATCATTGTCTCATTTCACATAAAAATAGGTCGACAATATCGTATTTTGCAAAATATTGGTATGACCTTCTTTCAATATCGTATTTTAATGAACATCTTTATTCTGAATATTGGAATTTGTACGGAAAGTCGCTGACTAATTTTTTTCTGAATTTTTGAAAATTGAAAGAATTCAAGAAAATTGGAACTACGATCTTAGTGTACAAGGGCCACTTTACTCCATCCCGACCAAAAAAGGTTTGATGCCATTTTGAGAAAATCTTGAGACTCATGTATCGAATCCCAAAAAAAATTGAATTATGCGTTACGCGAATTCAATGGGCGGAATCATCGAAGATCGTCTTCGGAAATATGAATTTCCTGCTTGGCTGTTTAGCCACTAGCGTTTTTAGACAGAACGGCCAGACATCTTTGTTGCTATTGTGACGTCATGGATATTCACAGCGACCACAGACACAGAGCTTTCGTTATAACAATATATTTATTACAAAGAAAAACCCCAAAACAAATATATACACTTAATAATTTACTTACACCCCTAGCTCTGATAGACCTAGATAAACCCTGATCGCTGGGAGCGATCCAAAACCCGATGAAGATGGTTTGATTTGTGGCATTCGCCACATCCTACTTTTGAGCGGCGCACAAAGCGCTTCCGTGACCGGATGTCACCTGGTCACAAAGTCCGTTCTGGCGCACCCAACGGCCGGTTTGCCTCTATCGCAGGAGCGATCTTATCCGATTGAGAATCGGCGTGAATCGTGCCACCAACCACTCTTCACCTCGGAGCCACGCACACAGCAATCGCTCCCCCTGACCGCAGTCACCCAAGGACAATAAAGTCCGCAGGCTTGGTCAGCTCTAATGACTCCAGCCTCGCGAGCCTGGCTCGCATATGGCACCGTCTTCGCAAGTGTTTTTGCACACGCACGAGGTTCTCCCACGTTCTCAGAACCTGCCTACTGGCCTCCGTAACACCTCTGTTATATAGGCGAGGCCCACGTGCCTCCTACGTCACGCCACCCCCGCGCCTTGTTATAACAGTGAAAAAGCTGCTATAAGCCGGAAGACACCCAAAGCCTTGGTCTCCCGTACTCCGCGTTCTTCCCTTTACGGAAAAAACCCTACTTCCTGTGGCGAGGACTAATTCCGCAACCAAGCGGTCCCCAAATAGATTGCCATGAGGCACGCTGGCTAATACGTACATAATACATTCTCCATATCCCATTTTACGAATTTTTATGCAGGAGACATCCACAATAAAAAATTTCGTCCGCAATTAAACTCGTGAACTTGGGAGAGTATGAACTTAAACCTCTTCTAGTGTTTTACATTACTAGCAAAAACTCCTAGTCACATATTTTACATATATATACACATTACATATTACAAAACTAAATTCCCCTAAAACTCTATTTTACCTAACTTACATTATGTTCAACATATTTAAAATCTGGCCCCTACTATTTACAATTATATACAAAATTTTATCTACACAATCAATTAATTCTACACTTCCAAATGCATTCACAACAAACTATTTTTGCAACACACCCTTGAACTTTCTTGCTCATCAGAGCTTCACTAGACCCCCAAAAATTGTACATAACACACAAAATACACAACATTCACAAACCAATACACTTTTTCCAAAAACAACTTGTACATATATACAATAATTTCCTTTAGATTCGATACAAATACAATCAAGTGATCCAATCAGTGTAGCCCTCCGCATATCTCAGTGCACGTTCAGTGCCAGGTGTATCAATAAAACATCCTCTTAAGGCATTCTGCGTTCACGTGGGTCCCTCCCTTTCCTTGTGAATAATTTCAAGATTGTAGGCCTTGAATTAAAGTGGACCTCGCTTAATCTAGGATTTTACATTGACGCAATTGTTCAACCAACCCAATGGATTGTTGGTCAGTTTCTATCTTGATTTTGGCGGTTTCGTCTAAATAATATTTTTAACTTCTGCAAAAGGCCCCAGATATGCCTACACTCCTAACTCCGATCGATGCATCCGCAATAACTCAGTATCCTGTGAATTTTCGACTTAAGTATTAACACCGGTTTCTTTCTATCTCCCTGTCGTATTACTGCTGCCAAAATGACTGCCGATCCCTCTATTTGACGCATCCCACCTTCAGCACGATAACAGTCCTTATTAAAATTGGGCCGCGTGAAGGACGGAGTCGTGAACATAGAGCGTTTCTCAAATTTCTCAACATGCTACTCGCATTCTGGCGACATTTCATCTCTGCCTGCCAGTTTCGCGACCTCGCAATAAGTCCGTTAATCGTCTGCTGAGATTACTCGCATAATCAGGGAATAAATTTCCTGTAATACCCCGTCCAGCCGCAGAAGAAAGCACGACTTGTTTTTTTGTTTGTGTACTAGGATGCTACCTTAATTGTTTTCACTTTGGCCTCCTACTTGGCCGCAAAATGCCAATTACCAACCATGACCCCAAGATATTGCACATCCTTCCGCTGCATTTTAAACATCGTGCTCAGGCTTCACATGAACTTCGCTTTCTCTATATTAAGCCACCTGCCTCCAACATGTCTTAAGGCTGTTTCGGCCCTGTGTCGCTATAGCACTGAACTTGAATAAAACTGAATTTGTTACCCTCACGAATTCGGGAACAGAGGCCCAAACGTCACTCGATATTGATTTTGCAAAGACTTCCGTTATCCGCGGGTACTAAAACTAACGGTTCCTTTTTCGATCACTTTGGCCTGCCCTACCTTTCGACAGCACAGCACAGATGTCTCACAGTATGTCTCCATATCCTGGAAACAACGAGGCCAATAAAAACTATTCGCGACCATTACTGGCCTTTGCTTTAGTGCCACCTAAGTAAACATTTGCGGTTTCATGGCACACTTCACCCCAAATGGCTGCCCGATATTTAATGGGATCCACTAATTATATTTAAATTTTCACCGCGCTTGCTGTGTCTGGACCGATACAAAATACTGTTTTTATGAAAATACGCATCCCTCGCCCCCTGTTTCTGCGTTCACCCCAGTTGCTCATACGTGTCATATAATACTTTAATCTCCCTGTCGCTTTGTTGTGACGCGGCGAACTCATTCTGGCTAACATTTATAAGTTCATTCACTTGGGGATTCAGTACCACCTGCACCTTTGCATCCCTTTCACTTAATAGCGTCCTTCGTATTCCCTGATCTGTACTTTGTAACCGGCTCGCTACCTGAAGTTCCTGGCGCTCGAGGGCCTGCCACCTCCCCCTCACGCTCAACTGGCGCCCGTTTCAGCGGCTTTGACCGATAGTTACCGCGTTGCCAACTACGTGTGACTCAATTAAAATCTGCCTTACTTCTTCAATACGCGGCTGTTGCGGTTACTTTAATAAGTAAATCCTCTGTCAACATTCTCGAGTACGGACACAGCTTTCGTTGACGACACTTTCCCCGAACGTCCTTCTATCTTCGACTTCTGCTACCTGGGATTGCGAGCTGAGGCATCCAGTGGCTGCAAAATCCACAGCTTTCTCCGTCAAAATTCTTGTCGCTGATGAATTTCTCATTACAATATCAAACGACGTCGCCTGAGTCCCTCAAGAATTGCCCGGCTATTACCGTATTCTGCCTCACTCAACGTGCGTAAAAGCAATTCTCTAAGCCGGTTTGTTCGGATCCATGATTAAGTTCTTAACCGCCTCGCTGGCGCTGCGGGCTTCTCGCATCATGTGATCGGAACCGGACCACAACTGTAACATTTCCGCTTGTCTGGCTTCTCTCATAAGCGGCCCTTGACATCGTTTTCTTTACCGCCTGATTTCCCCTGAATTTCAAGTGCTTCTGACACGCTTGCTCGCGCTCCGCTACATGCTCCCGCTGCAAGCTTCCGGTTTCCTGTACTGTTTAAATGTGGACCGGTTTCCAGCCTGCCCTATTTATTTTCATAATTATCTAGCTTACGAAGCTAACTCCAAGGTACCTTAAATTCCCCCCACTCATCAAATAAAATGCTCTTTGATTCGATAGGACCACTCGGCGCGTGTCAGTTATCCGTTACAATTAAATTCTTGAACTCTTCCAAAAGTATGGATGATCTAATCAGCTACCCACTTCTTTACAATAATTTGCCAATTCCCTCGCGTATAAATTCCAGGGTAATATTGCGGCTTTTACATGTTTTCGTGAACAATTGTCGAAACTTACGCGCAATTGAATCTATACATTCCAATAGGCCTATACTTTAATCGCATTATTCTATCCTCTACCTTGCCCTTTCTAAGGTAAGCGAGCATTAAATCTGATGTGGGAGCAGTCCAAAGATTTGCCACCCACTCTTCTTCCGGAATTTCTAATTTTCGGCCTGAACTTTCGACCACATTCAAGAAAGCTTTGTGGTTATATGTCGTCGTTTTTCGCCTTTAAAACGACTCATTAACCCGGATTAATCGATCTGAGCTTTACCACTCGATTCAAGCGCGATACTAGCTCTAGGTCGCCTGTTCACCCTGTTCTATCCTGAGTTTTTCTAATAGAAAAACGCGGCAGTTCCCCGCATCCGTTCGCGCCTTTCCCTCTCGAATTCGCGTCGGGCCTCCCGTCATCGGCTCTTTCCCTCTCGAATCTCGCGTTCGGCCTCCCCGTTCGGCTTCTCTCGTTCTTTTTGATCCTATCGGCCTGAGCTATCGCCTTGCACAAATTCCTAACCATCGTAACATCGGCACTATGCTACCTCTATCAATTTTCTATAACACAGTAAAGTTATCCCCACCTTTTGACTTCGATGCCTAATTCCGTGCCACTGCACTACAACACTCTTCTCCCGAATCTCAGGTAGTAAGCCATAATTAAAAACCTGAACTGAGCTTAAATGCAGATAACTAATAACTTACACCGGAATTCGACTTGCTGAATTTGTAGACTTCTTCAAGCCGGGTGGCCCTCGAGCACGTCCCTTCCTTCCTTCTCGTCCATTCCGTTCCTGTCCGTCTGGCTTGTATGAATGGCTTGGGCGTCAGGCTCGACTGCATTCTCGGCGGTTCTATATGTAGCGTAAATAGCATGTCTCAGTCCGTCGACCACTCCCCCACGCCACTGAGCCAACCCACGATTACCACCATTAACTGCCTTTCAGTTAATTCTGCACATATGCATCATCTTCGATAGTAGTATGATTACGATTGCACACAGATTACTGATCTATAGTTATGGTGATTCACTTAGCTGCTCCCCCCGCATGAGATTCATCGATTACGCTAGCACCAACTTATGATTATACTACTGTGAGATCCACACGATAAGGAATCTATTCCTCCCCCCCGTGGATACGCATTACCGCTCGCCACCATCTATGATCATAATAGATTTAGGTGTGCTCTGATCACTTCTCCCCCCGTGGGAATACGTCTTACCGCTGCCACCAATTATGTCTTAGGTTGGTAGTGCCCTCTATCCTTATCATACCCCCCGGGGAGAGAACGTATATAAACCCGCCTGCCAACCAATTATGTCTATCCGTTTCTGTGACGTCATGGATCTCACAGCGACCACATGACACAGAGCTTTCGTATAAAATATATTTATTAACAAAGAAAACAAAACAAATATATACACCTTAATAATTTGACTTTACACCCTAGCATCTGATAGAACCTTACTATCCCTGATCGCGGGAGCGACAAAAACCCGATTGAAGATGGTTTTTTGATTGTGCATTCGCACTCCTACTTTTTTGAAGCGCGCACAAAGCTAGCCTTCCGTGACCGGATGTCACGCTGGGACACAAAGGTCGTCTGGCGCACCAACTGAGGCTGGTTTGCTCGATCGCAGGAGCGATCCTTATCCGATTGGTCGGCTGTGAATCGTGGCACTCAAACACTCTTCACCTCGGAGCACGCACACAGCATCGCTCCCCCGTGACCGCAGTCACAAAGGACAATAAAGTTCCGCAGGCTCGTTCAAACTAATGGACTCCAGCCTCGCGAGCCTGGCTCGCATATGCACCGTCTTGGCGCAAAGTTTTGTGCACACGCACGATGGTTCTCCCACGTCTCCAGACCTTGCCTACTGGCGCGTACACGCTGTTATATGCGAGGCCCACGTGACCTCCTACGTCACGCCCACCCCTCGCTTGTTTAACATAAAAAGCTGCTATAAGCCGGAAGACACCCAAAGCCTTGTGTCTCCCGTCTCCGCGTCCTTCCCTTTACGGAAAAACTCTTCTTGTGGCGAGACTAATCCGCAAACCAAAAGTTCCGTCCCCCAGATAGAATGCCATTTAGCACGCTGGCTAAATAACGTTACACTATAACCAATTTTTCGGTATTGCAAGGGTCTTTTTGGGATTCTGATACACAACATATTAGCAGGAAAGTAATTTTACTAAATTATTTACCAGAATTATTCCTTTTTCGGTATCAGGGATGCCTACCATACTGCCTTTTCTGTTCGAAAAATGACATTTTTAGCTGCAGCATTAAGATTTACTTCATTCTTAACGTATATATGTCAGTAAAGGAGAGAATTGTCAAAAAATACTATTTGTTGCAAATTATCGATGAATGCGCAAGTTTGTGTTTTTTACGTACGTATATCAGAAAAGTTTAAAAATTAAATTACATTGCATTGGCAGAAGTTTGTAATATGTAGGGAAAAATATGGAATTAAAAACTGTTGTCTTTATCCCAAAAATGTATTGTTTGGCTAGGAGAAGCTGCAAGGTATGTACGGACCCAGTTGCTACGCAAACTGGTGTACAATGCCCCTATATTGTAAAATAATATTTGTATTAACTTAATCCCTATTTTTTATAATTCATGTATTAATATAAGTTTATTTCGATAATTCTAATTTAGCTCTGAGGATGATCGCTACCGGGCGATCGAAACGATCGTTAGAAAAAATAATTTTTTATACCAACAACACTTGTAATTTCCAATATTTAATAATTAGAAGGTTATCTACCTCCACCAGCGATCTAATTAATATTTACACTTGAATTTGCTTCTCATTACGGACAATTCGGGGGATTACCGCGATATTGATATAATACGCGGAATCGAAGGGAAAACTTTATGCTTGCAGGTTGAAACAGTAGTGAGATGAGCGTGAGCTGAAGCGTTTAATACATTTCGATCGAATTTAATTTGCTCGGTTGGTTTGCCAATGGCGGGCTAAATAATCAAAGGGCAATTGGCCGATTGCTGATAGTGGTTCGAAATATTGGAAATGCTGATTCCTATTGAATATAAAAGTTGAAGCCAGAGTAACCCCAGTGTCTAGTACCATCTTCCCGAAGATGAAAATGAAGAGCTAATGACATAGCTGAACATCGTGTGTGGAAAAAATTTGGTGGTTCTTGAAACTCTGCCTTTATTTCTAGAAATACGTGAACAATAAAATTGAATAGAGAATCATAAAATTACGTTTTATAGGATAACACATCAGTTTTTGTACAAAATGTACAATAGAAATAATAGTTTTGCTCAGTTTAACTCGCATGGGTCCCCTCTCAATTCCCCCGCGCAACTAAATCGTTCGTTGTAGTTTCCTTCATTGCCAAGAATTAGTGTTTATCGTAGGAAAATAACTTAAAATGAAAAGTAAGCAGAATGTTTTCTTTACTTTTGCGAGAATTTAAAAATATATTTCGCCTGTGAGCCGTTGCGGAAGGTGTTTGTCAGTCGTGCGTAGTAGCGCGGCGTGCGCGCCCGAAAGTGTTGCAGCAGCAGCAGCAGCGACGTGGCGTCGCGTCGGCGTCGGCCCGCTCTGATTGGCGGCCCTTCGCGCGCGGACGCGGCGCCTGGCGCCTCGCGGATCCATTCCACCCACCAGCCTCCGCCCCGGCCCCGCCCCGCCCCGCCCCGCCCCGCCCCGCCCCGCCCCGCCCCGCCCCGCCCCGCCCCCCCGCCCCGCCCGCCCGCCCCGCCCTCCTCGGCAGGCAACGGCCCGAGAAAGTTGCTCTCGTATCAACGGCGGGGTGCGTGCAGCGGTGTGCGTAGTTTCGAACAACACCTTTTTCTCTCTCTCTACTACTACTTTTGCTTTTTAATCTCTGCAGCCCATCGCTCCGAAAATGCGAGACTTACTTTCGGGGATCTGACCAAAATATGCAATTTATTTCGTGCTATACTTTCTAACGTTGAAATAACTAACTGTACGTCATGAATAATCGTGTTGAAGAAAATAGCTTACACTACATCATAAGGTACATTGGGTAAAGGATGTTAATACTCTTAGTTCGTTCATTTGTTAAGTAAATATCCTTGATATTTTTGCGCACCTCGTAACTGCATGAATTGCAGTAATGTTTAGTTGCTATTTCGAAAGAAATTGTCTTCTGCTATTTCGGAAAGAAATTTATTTGGAAACTGGGAAATGGAGTTACTCCTCGCAGATAGCATCGATGTTACGTGAGATTCATTTGAAATAATTCGTATTAGGCTTACAAAAATGCACGTTTGATTGTTTTGAATGTGAAAAAATTCTGCTTTTTTGTTTAGTTTCCCATTATCTACTCTCTTTCAATATATATGAATAGTGTAGAGGCCGTCACTACTGTAAAAGGAAAAAAACAGCATCTGTGTGCAGCAGCAGACCATAAGCGTCAAATGTCGCTCGCCGTGCGAGTCAAGGAAAATTCCCATTTTTACAAGAGCTGCTGACGCCTTGTGCGCCAGTTTACTTATAATGTCCCGTTTTAATGCGCGATCGGAACGTGCGATAATACTCTGCCGGCGCGGCATTACTGCCGTGGCGAAGGATCGTCGGCCGCGCCAGCCACCTTTCCTCCCTCCGAGGAAACCTGCTGCCGGCGCTCCTCAGCCAATTTCCGATGCGGCGGAACCCGTTGGCATTGGCAGTTCCACCGCCGGCTGACAGCCGCTGCCGTAGTTAATCGAGCAATTAATTTATTTAGGCGGAGGGCTCGCCGGTTGTGGCTCAGCGACGTATTCTTGAACGGGCCGACGTTGTTGCGATTGCTGTTGATCGGGTGAAAAGATGTGGATGCGGTTGGGAAGCGAAAATTGTTCAAAAGGATTGCTCTGAACTCGTGGGAAAAAATATCTTAATCGTATACCAGTTAGGCCTTCTCATCAATTTTGTTTTCACGTCCACTCTATATTGTATAATAATGTCTAATGTATGATTATTATTGATATCGTGTTGGTTAACTGTTGTTTGGTAATAAATCTAGTAACTAAAATATTGAATGGGTATTGCAGTTCGACAGCTTCACTTCTGTAAGAGGCTTGCAATTCTCAACATTGGCATTCTGTGTGTGCTCGCATATGCTGCCCCTTGTCGATCCCTCGCCTTTGACTCACTCGGAGCGCGTGGATCTGTCCAGCGCCGATGAAGAAGAAAAAAGCGCTACGTGCGAGCCAAGCAAAGAAGAAAACAAGTTGTTGCGAGGGCTCGGCGAATGTGGAACGCGGTGAAAACGATGGCCTTTGTGGCGGAAGCGCGTCGAACAATGCGCACATTACTGGGCATCCTCCCTTCGGACGCAGGGCCTTTCTCAGAAGAGGGCGCCCTGCCTCCCCCGCCCCACTCCCAGGTGCGCCTTCGAGTGGCGAAGTCCAATGCCATGTATCGCGTCGCCTCCGAGACGTTGCGCGAGAGTCGTGTCGCTTCGTGAAAACAATCTTAATTCGGCATGCAAAGAAACGTGCGGAGGCGACTGTGTGCGCTTTTGTGTGCTCCTCAGGAAGAACATTAATTACGTTTTACGGCATGTACTGCCAGTTATTTGACGTTTACTGTTTTTAATATGATGTTTGTTTTACCGATATCCTTTCAGTCACGTTTCTCTGTTAGATATGCAGCTAACGAGGAATAACAATTGTGGGCAGACTTTCCCGTCTCAAGTATCTCACTAAATGGTCGGTAAATAAGAGGAGTTGGAGCAATCTCAGTGTAGGCATGGAGCGTATTTTCGTATAATTACTTGTGTTGCCCATTTGTGCGTTACATTTTTATGTGCTTAAATGTCTAAAAGCAACATCTAAAATGCCAATGTCCGAAACACGTTGCTGAAATTGTCTTTCCGAGGAAGGTTGCCCAGGCCTTCTCGGATTGAGCGTCCTGAGTCGGGAGGGGCGGCGCAAGGCATTGCTCTTCACTCTGGGGCTTCATCTTCTGCCTCGCAGCGTTGCGCGATGAGCATTGTAGCAGCTGCTTATTATAAATGGAGTTAGAAAAAAGAGGAATCTCCCTTCATAACTTGACGTATGTTTTCTATATTTTGTTTAAAACTGTTTTTGTCTGCTGTAGGCTATTATATCTGAAGATATACAACGTTCGTCCAGGCGCTTCGAATTCATTTTTACGACCTAATTGACGACATTTAGTGTTCGATAATTTGAAAATGCTTGAACCGAATGTTTTTGAACTCTGTATCATGAATATATATATATATATATATATATATATATATA